>JAUUDY010017937.1:0-16078 GCA_032361765.1 Panulirus inflatus
TTGGAGAAAAAGTTTTATAGGAGGTTCATGGTATGAAAAAACAAACAAACAAACAAGAGAACAAATGGAGACATCGGTTAAGTGGAAACAGGCAGTGATGAGGTGAAGAGGGACTGGAGTGAATATTCTGAAGGACTGATGAATGTGTTTGAAGATAGTGTGGCAGATGTAAGGTGTTTTGGCAGGGATGGTACGATGAAAGAGAGAATCTTGGCAAGTAGTCTGGTGAAAAGGGAAGAAGAAGTGAAAGCCTTGCGTAAGATGGAATTTAATAAGGCGGCTGGAGTGGATGGTAATGCACTCGAATTTGTTACGAAAGAGGGTGACTGTGTTGTTGAATGACTGATTAGGATTTTCAATGAATGTATGGATCATGGTAAATTGTCTGAGGATTAGTGGAGGATTAGTGGAGCGCAAGTGCAGTGCCCCTGTTTAAAGGCAAGAGGTAAAAAGGTGAGTGTTCGAATTACAGACACAATAGTTTGTTAAGTGTACCTTGGAAATCATATAGACAAGTGGTGAATGAAACTGTGGTGGTATGCACAGAGCATCGGAATAAGGAGGAGCAATGCAGTTTCTGGAATGAAGGATGTGTGGATTTGACAGTTTGAAAAACAGAAGAATGTGTGAGTAATACTTAGAGAAGCAGAAGCATATACATGTGACAAATATGGATGTGTAGAAAGCGTATGAGAGGGTTGATGGAGTTACTTTATGGAAGATGTTACGAATACAAGAAGGGGGAGGAAAGCTATTAGAAGCAGTCAAGTTTTATCAAAAGAGTAAGATGCGTGTGCGAGGGGTTGGGGTGGGGGTGGAGAGGAAGTGAGTGGTCCCAGGTGAAGGTGGGTTTGCGGTAGGGGCAAGTCTCCAATTTGTTTAGAGTTGGAGTGGTGGGGGAGGTTACTGCCAGGGTTTTGGAAAGAATATAACGGTATGCAGTCTACAGGTATGAAGGGGACTGAGAGTTGAGTCAGTTTTTTTTCTGATTACGTGGCAAAGAAACTGCAGAAGTTGGTGTCTGAGTTGGGATGACAGTCTGAATGGAGTATAGATAGGAGGAAACAAAGTGTTTTAGTTACGTAAGAGTAGACATTGTAGCATATGGAACCATGAAAGCAAAATTATCATGGGTTGGGTGAGGGAATAAAGGTTCTGGAGCATTAAGGAATGTGAAGAAAAAGAGGTCGTTATATGGGAGGGTGAAAATGGGCATATTTGAAGATATAGTAGTATCAGTGATTTTGTATGGATGTGAGGCATGAGAATGTGCAGTGGAGGATGGGCAAGCTGGAAATTATATGTTTTAGGTCATTATGTGGTGTGAGGTAGCCTTATCAAGTAAGTACGAAAAGTGTAAGAGAAAGTTGGGGTAATAGGAAGAGTGTGATTCAGAGTTGAAGGCAGTGTGCTGAAATGGTTTGGGCATGTGGAGATAATGAGTGAGGAGAGGTTAACAAAGATGATATATGCACTGGAAATGGATAGGACAAAGAGAAATGGAAGACCAAATTGGAGATGGAAGGATTGAATGAAAAAAAATTGAGTGCTTGGGACCTGAACATTCTGGAGTGTGAAAGGCATGCATGGGATAGAAAGTCAATAGACTGAACTATGACGTGTGAAGCAGAAGAAAGAAACCACACAAAGGTCCATGGAGCCTAGTTGTGGATAGGGAGCTGTGGTTTCACTGCATTAAACATGACAACTAAAGAATGGATGCAGGCAAATGAAACCTTTCTTCATCTGTTCGTGGCACTATTTCACCAGCGTGAACAACAGCGAACAAGTATAAAAAAGAAAGGGAAAAATCGGCATAGATACTTTCTAAGATCACTGCATCAGTAAATTGAAGGAGTATAAAAAGCAAATGCTAGCCATGGGATTATTCTTCAATAATCCAAGTAATTTATTGATCTAAAGAGGAAGTCTTAGGGACCATACTGGATAAATAAGGGTAACCTGTACAAAAATTTCCCATTAATGTAAACACAAGAATTAATCTTAGTTTAGCCCATAAATCACTATTTAGCCTTCATTTCCCATGTACATACCATTTCCTGTAAGAGATCTTTAACTCTGTCTCTCTCTGTTTCTTCCATCATTACATTACAATCTTTAATTTTTTTCATTACACCATAAGAGTCATGTAGAGAATCCAAAAGACTTTTGATGTTGGTTGGTTTTTCTGGGGATGAATCTTCATCCTCTCTACATCTTTTAGATGGTCTCTCCTTCTCAACAAGCATGTCATGACATTTGTTGTTTGGAGAAATAAGGTCTTCAATTGGCTTAAAATCTTTTTGCAATTTTGGTTTATAACTGAAAGAACATGTGATATTTTGATTCTGAAGAAGTATGATCCTTGACTGACCATATAATAATACATGTGGTTCCTGCTGCAAATAGTTGGTCACTCTCTCCTGCAATCCTTCTTCACATCTCTCAAGACACACTGATAAAACCTGAAATATGAATGCCATACATTCCATGAGACATTTACACAATCAATGAACATTTCTTGCACCAGTAAAACATGTCTTAATTAAAATCATTCGTTTTTTTAAGTTACATAATAAAATAGAGTGAGAGGGAGAGTTATCAAGAGTGGTTTGGTGAAAAGAGAAGCAGTGGTGAAAAGCCTTGCATAAGATGAAATGTGGTAAGGCAGTGGTTGGTATTGCAGTTGAACTTCTTAAGAAAGGAGGTGACTGTGTTGTAGATTGGTTGGTAAGGATGTTCAATGTACGTATGAATTATGGTGAGATGCTTAGGGATTGGCAAAATGCATGTATAGTGCCATTGTATAAAGACAAGGGAGATAAAGGTGTGTTCAAACTATATAAGTTAAAGTTTGTTGAATATACCTGGTGAGTTGTATAGGAGAGCACAGACTGAGAAGGTGAAGGCATGTACAGAGCATCAGATAGGGGAGAAGCAGTATGGTTTCAAAATGGTAGGGGATGTGTGGATCAGAGTACACAAGAGAAGTACTATATCTATATGGTAATTCAATAAATACTCACTTCTTCATGAGCTGTGTGTTGACCAAATGCAACGAATGCATCAAGGGCACACTGATATACTAATGGATTTGGACTACTTAGCATAAGTGATAATTCATCTGAAAATAAAACAGAAGAAAGCAATTTTAAGTCTCATGTATGAAGTCGTACAATCCTCACATCTACCCTCCTAAACCAACAAACTTGTGCATAGGCATACCTTTTTCCTCTTTTACTATCTCTTCAGCAATTTTGAATTTCACAAGGAAATTTAGTTTACATTCCCTTTTTGCAAGTTCATCACTCCTATTGTCATTTTCCTCTCTAATGATGCTACTTAAACTCCATACCCATTAGAGATAAACCTTTTACTGTAGTATTTAGGATTTCACCTTCAACCTAATAAAGATTAAGAAAAGTTAGGATAAGTGAGGCAACGGATAAAACAAATAATTTCCTCACATCCAACCTCTTGCTGTTATGTGTAATGCACCAAAACTACAGCCCCCTATCCAAAAACTAGATCGCACAGTTTCCCCCAGCTGCTTCATATGCCCTGGATCAGTCCACTGACAGAACATTGCCCCCAGTTTCTATTACTTCAATTCACTCGATCCTGTGAATGACTTTCTCCCTCCTAAGTGTTCAGGTCCCAAGCACTCAAAATCTTATACACTCAAACCTTCCGTCTCCAGTTTGGTTCCCCCTTCTCCTTGTCCGCTCCACTTCTGATAAATATATCCTGTCTGTCAACCTCTCCTCATTCATTCTCAGCACACCCTCCTCAACTCTCTCAAACCATACTCTTCTTATTACCACACCTCTCTCTTACCTTAACACAATTTATTCAATCAAACCCCCTCACACAAAATATTTCCCTCAAACATTTTACTTCTGACACATTCATCATCTTCTAAACATTTACATCTATAAGCCATGCCTTGCAACCACAAAACAATGTTGGGACTAATATACCTTCAAACACACCCATTTTCTCCCTCCCATATAGTGACATCTCTTTCCACACATTTCTCAATGCTCCCAAAACCTTTGCTACCTCACCCATCCTATGACTCACCTCAGATTCCATGGTCCAATTTACATTCATGTCCATTTTCAGGTATCTAAAACACAACACTTCCTTGCAAGTTTTCCTTATTCAAACACTCACACCCCTAACAATCTGTCTCTTTGTACTGTTAAACCTACTAATCTTGCTTTTATCCACAACTCATTCTCAACTTTCTCCTTTCACACATTCTCCCAAACTAATACACCAACTTCTACAGTTTCTCACTCATATCTGTCATTATCACAATTCTATTAGCATATAACAATTGTCTCACTTCCCAGGACACCTCATCCTTTACAGACTGCCCATCTGCCCCTCACTCCAAGGCCCTTGCCTTTACCTCCCTCACCATCCCATCCATAAATAAATCAAACAGCCATGGTGACATCATATACCCAGCCACAGACTCTCCTTCACCTGGAACCATTTATCATCCTCTCTACCTACTGGCACACAAGCCTCACTCTCTTGAAAAAAATTCCTCATTGCTTCTAATAGCTTTCCACCAACATTACATATTCATAACACCTTCCTAAGCCATGTATCCAATTTGTCGTCAAAACCCTCTGGGAGAATAAACAGCTGGAATGTGTGAACTCATGTCTGGTAAAACAAACATACAGTGCATGATGTGTTCAGATGTATGTAAAACAAAATGACAACTAAGAAACACCCATAATCATCATAGATTTATATAAATAATGACCCATGGCACAACCAGTCAGACCCTGTCATCTCAACATCCCCTTCCCCCTAATGTGCCAATATGCAGGAAAGTATACTTTTTTATAGACGTGAGTAAATGGGGCAGTTTTTTCAACTATTCTTAGTGCTAACACACTAATACGGGAAAGTTGACCATGTATAAAAAAAAAATAAAGATATACTGTAAGTATTATCTTTTTTTTTGTGCTGTGCAATACATCAGACAAAAAACCTTACTCAGTAAAAGGGTTAAATACTGAAAATGTAATTATTTTCTCTTACATAAATGGGTAATGATAAAGAATTATGGTGATGGAGACAAAAGTTATAATGTCCTTACTTGAAATGAGACAGAGGATACTGCTGAGTTCAGAAGACTGAGAGAGGTGACACCGACCAAGGGCAGCCAATAAGTCACATACACTAACCCATACCACAGCTGACCCTTTGGTGCAACAGTCTTCGCACGAAGAGATTATCTGAAACATAAGAGAATAACCTTATTATAACTATTTTTTTCATAAAAGCTCACCATTTCCCATGTGAGCGTAGTAGAGTCAAGAACAGATGACTGAACCTTAGAGGCAAAATAATTACTATATTTACTATTATCATTATCATTTTTCATAATCAGTTACATTGTCCTGCACAGCAAGGTAGTTCTAGGAGCAGACAAAGAATAGCCTCATTCACCGACATCCACTCTCCAGCTGGGGATACTTCCCACGTATTCCCTGTGCGTCGTAGAAGGTGACCAAAAGGGGAGGGAGTAGGGGGCTGGAAATCCTCCTCTCCTGTTTTTAATTTTTCAAAAGAAGGAACAGAGAAAGGAGCCAAGTGAGAGTATTCCCTCTAAGGGTCAGTCCTCTGTTCTTAACGCTACCTCACTAACACGGGAAATGGCGAATATGTATGAAAAGAAAAAAAATAACGCATAAAATCCAGTACCCCCATCCACAGATATGCCCTACAGATCTTTCGAGACTTTCCCCTGACCACTTCATATGTCCTGGTTCTGCCCACTAACAACACAACAATTCCTGTATCCCATGCACATCTCATATCCTCCTCCATGTTCAGTTCCTAGTCAATCAAAGAATCTTTCACAGATCACCAGAAGATCTGTAACCCAAGCCAACATTTTTCTAGCCTTTGTTAAGCTGGTTAGGTTAAGTTAGATTATATATACATATATATACGTACATATAAATGTATATTTCTATTTTGTACTTGACTGCAGTTATCTGTGTCAGTGAGGTAGCAACAGGAAACAGACGAAGAAAGACACATCCACGTGCTGTCAATGGACTGAATCAGTTTTTCGGCACTACCTCGCTCACAAAGGAAGCAGCGATCAGCTGTGTGGGGAAGAGAATGTATATGTTATCTTTTCTTTTCTTTATGTATCTGTGCTGTTTCCTGTGGGGCGGGTTGGCATCAGGAATGGATGAAGGTGAACAAGTATGAATATGTACATGCATGCATATATACATGTATATGCATGTATATGTATTTATGTATATATATGTATATGTAAGTGTATGTGCATATATGTATACAAATGTGTATGTGAGAGGATGCATCTTTCTTTTTCTGTTTCCTGGCACTACCCTACCCTGTTCTTCTCTAATGAGGAGTTCGCTGATCCTTTTAACACAATCAATCACTGTCTTATCCTGTAAATTACCAACTATGCTGAGGAGACTTACTCTTCCATAATTCTTAATCTCACTTTACTCCTCATACCTTTACAATCTCAAAAATAAGAGTTGTACAAAAAATGGTACCTTATATCAAGTGGAGTATGACATGAAATCTCCACACTTTTAAAGGAGACAAAAAATCTTTGATAAAGTGCAATTGTGACCTACCCATACTTAGTCCATTCCATGAGACCCATATATCAATAACATGCAGCTTGCTGAAGACCTGAGTACAGCAGGTCTACTGCTAAGCACTAAACATAATCTAGAACAAGACTTCTGCTTGGTAGGATGATAATCAATTTACAAACCACCTCTAAATTCAATATCTATTCTGAATCTTTAAAAGTTCACCTAAACTCACTTGAAAAAGTTGGTTGTTAGAGAAGCAACTTAGGACAGAGGTTGTAGCTTTCAGAAGACTAGAGATCATCAGATCCACTACTGAACACCCAATATGGTCTACTGGTATTCTGTGATGTTAAAAACATAATTACTTTACAAAACACAATTAAAATCTAACAGTTCATATTCAAATGACAGCTCCATTAAATTTCTGGAAAAGAGTATTCAAATGACAGCTTCATTAAATTTCTGAAAAAGAGCACATGTTGAATCAGTACAGTTCCATTAGTATAAGAACCAAAAAAAAATACAGTACAACTAAAAGTTAGTATTTCAGTATTAATATGACCATACAGTATTTACTATTAATCCATTTTTCCTCTTTCTCCTATCTCACTGAACATAATATCATCTTTTTATCTATGTCATGTTTATCCACATAACAATTTACATTTGATTATCTATTCATACAGTATGAGAGATTACTGGACTTGCTTTCAAGTAGCTGTTCTGCAAGTGAAAAGTCACCTTTGGAAAGGTTGTATTGTTACAGTACAATCTTGTCAAAGAACTTCTCACTTTTAAGGGGCCTATCCTTTCCCTGTTACTGAATGTAGCACAGACTTGAAGCTGCAGAAATCCCTACAGAATGTAGGGGCTAGAATGGCTATAGCACAGGTATCAAACCAAATTTCAAGTGCTATTGTATGATATGGATCTCACAACCTCTGTATTTAATAATCCGGTATCTTGTAAATGATCTTGAATAATTCATTTTAAACAATGGAGTTATCTTTGGATTGGTAATGCCACAAAGACAATATAATACTGTAGATACCTCCCCCACCAGTATCTCAAGAACAATGCTTCTAGCTTCCCATGCCATTATCTGAGGAACAAGGTTCTTCACCTCCCCCATCAGTACCTGAGAAACAAAAGGCTACCTCGCCTTCCCCATCAGTATCTGAAGAACACTGCTCCTAGCTTCCTCTGACAGCATCTGAAGAAATATGCTCTTTGCCTTCCCCACCAGTACCTGGAGAAGAAGGGTCCTCACCTCTCTCACCAGTATCTGAGGAACAATGCTCCACACTTCCCCTCATTATCAGAGGAACAAGGCTCCTTGTCTCCCCCACCAGTATCTGCAGAACAGGCTCTTTGTCTCCCCCACCAGTACTTAAGGAAAAAGGTTTCTCACCTTCCTCACCAGTACCTGAGGAACAATTCTCCTTGCTAACCCCACTAATACCTAAAGAACAAGGTTCCACGGCTTCCACACCAGCACCTAACCAACAAGACTCCTCACCTCCCCCACTAGCACCTGAGGAACAAGAAAAAGCCTTCTTGCCTCCCTCATCAATACCTGAGGAACAAGAAACATTAAACCTTTATATATGTGCAAATATCATTTCCCAAATATTTTTACTCTCTCTTTCATGATGTTTGGTAAAAGTCAGTCCCATGTAAACCATTGTGATAAAGGAAAAACAACATTATCATCAAACAAGACATACAGAAAGCATTATACAGTAGCCCAGCCTTTTGACAAAACCTTGTAAATAGGTACTCCCTCTTTTCCCTCCATTTCTCTCTCCTTCCTCCTCCTCTGCTTTCCCTTTTCCCTTCTTCCTCTGTCTCCTGCTTCTTCCACTCTTTGTATCCACATATTTTCTTCACTAGAGTCAGAAAATAAAAGTAATCTAACATTATTACAAACTACTTTGAGTGTCCCTTTTTATGTCTAAGAATATACCAGCAATTCTAATAAAAATGTCTGAATTATCAATTTAGTTTGAATAAGGAAAAAATAAATATTTAAAACTTTTACAATAAAACTGAAAAAAAAAAAAAATACTGTTAACATCTGACCTGATCCATAGCTGAAGAAGAGCTTTGGTGAAATCTTCCACAAAAGGAGCAGCTGCATTTCTTGCACATGTAAAGACTAAAAACAATGGAGTCAAATATTCCAATTCATCCAACTGTAAAAAGAAGATATATCATGAATACACTTGCAGGGGTATTTCATGTAATCCGTGAAGAGAAACCTCAAATGAGTTAGTTTTCCATAACCATGCAACCTTTTTCCACACTCAAATGTTCCCTAAACATTTCAACTACAGGCCATACTTACACACTAAAACTTTAAAGACACAACTACAAAACTCATACATCTGATGAAAAATTTCAGTGTGGATTTGGCTGTGCAACATGAAAAACAACTGAAGTGAGTTTGCATGGAAAAAAAAGGACAAATAGTTACTTCAGTTGTATGGCATACATGAAGGACATAGCAAAAGGAAGAAACAAGAGAAATAAATTAAAGTACGGAGAAAAATTTAAGAACAAAAAGATGTAGCAATTTCTAGAAATTTGTAGGTGTCAGTATGTCAATAAAGAGAACCATCCGTAGGAAACTTAGTACTTCTGGAAACTTTTTCCTAATCAATATTTCTCATGTTAATGTCATTTAAATTTACCCTCATCATCTATATCTGCATTCAATATTCAATTTCCAGTAACTAAAGTAATTTGTGAAGGGATCAGTACCTCAAATAAAGTTCAAAATCTATACTCCAAGGAACATATACATTATATCCATGTACATACATCCACAAATAATTATTCTATCTTCTACTTCTTAAACTAATCAACAGTTATAATGACCTTCAGTATCATAGGACTTAGCCTTTGAAGTCAAATACTGACCGAACAGATGGTATAAATGTGGGAAGAGACAGCCGTAACAAACCAAAACTTTACAATAACACGAGTATGTATATAAGAAGGCTGTATATAATGATCACCTTCCATGCAACCTGGGGTACTTCTGGGCAAGTTTTGCAAAGGCCATTTGCTATATATAGCAAAAAAAGGCATCCATTTTACAATTTGCAGAGATAAAATCTAACTTGATATTTTTAACCACTCAATCTGTCTTCATTGAGTGAACATAACTTAAAAAGACAAATGGAATACAGTACTTTTATTGGATGTTCATAACATGCATGACATACACATATCACAGCTCTAACTTCAATGAGAAGTAAATCATTCATGGAAGTTTCAACAACCTCCTGTGAATGAACAGACTATTGGAGATGTGTCCATAACAATATAAACATGACAGCTTCTGTCTCTTGTTTTCATGTTTCTCCATTTTTTTCCTAAAGGCTGGAGTTCTTAGATACATAAAAAATATCTAACTTTACCTCTAAATAAGATGTTCTTCCTGCTCCTCTTCTTCCCAGAAGCACAAGACTCAAAGGGTGCTTTACTCACAGGAGGTTATAATACAGTAAAGAATGTGAACATTCTGGGCTGTAGTCCACCAAAACACAAGTGCTTTGGACCAGTTGTTCTAGGGGGTGCAGCTAATGCTAGTGAACAATCACTCTGGAGAAAGACTGCATGCTATAGCCATGAACTATATTATTTTCAAAATTTTTTGATAGAATTTTTGGGTGTTTTACATACATTGTTTTATCTATTTCTTCAAGAACAATGTACTGCCACAAACAATCACACTGGCCTGTCACAAACAATCACACTGGCAAGTACTTTGCTTTATCTATCTCTTTATGGATGGTGTACATAATACTGTATACTGTATGCCTTGTTGGAAATGCCACATGTCAGCTAATGTTTTCTCTGGTGAGTAATCACTTGCTATACCCATGAACCGTACTATGTTCTAAACTTTTCAAACATCCATTTTTCTGGTTTTATGTACAATTTAATCTATTTCTTCATGGATAATGTAAATAATACTGCATACAGGATGCTCTAATGGCACCACCACTTGCAGTTAATGATAGCTCTGGTGAGTAATCACATATCCTACATAAGGCTAAAACTAGAATATGCTTATCAAGCTTGATCACAGAGCCTAAAGCACAAAGACTTAATAAAGTCCAGACAGATGCAATGAAGATGGTCCCAGAACTAAGAGGGCTGATTTACAAGGGAAGGCTACAGGCATTTAAATTTTTCCACCATGGAAGAGAGAAGAGTGAGGTGTGACCTGATCACAACCTTTAAGTTCACAAAACTGATCAGTGACATAGACAATGAACAGTTCTTTGAGAGATGTTGGGATAGAGCAATCAGATAATAATCCAGCAACATGTGAAACAATATGTAAAGAAACTTTTTCTAGTAGTAGAGTGGTGGATGAAAAAATAAAATGCCTAATGACATAGTTAATGCAGAAAGCATACATAAATCTTAAAAGTGACACAATAGTAGAGAATGTTCAAGAGATGGGACCCCATGAATTACCATAGCAATCTCCTACTATTGCCACAAGCACTTTATGAAACTTTTTTTATCTTTGTTGTGACTATATTATCAAATTTACTGTTCTGGAGCACCACACATATATGGAATACAGGGCAGTGGATCACCAGGAAATGGGTAACAGATGTACAATGTTTTTAACATTATCAGATAAGATTACTGATAGGTATATACTCTAATCTTATATGAATTATCAATGCAGTAATTATTCACATTTTCCAACCAAAGAAAAACTCAACTTGCAAACAGGATCCAGGAACATAGCCCATTCATAAGCTGGGTAGCATGTATCTTCCTCTTCAATCCACCCATATTGCTGGCACAACCTTCCCACTCAACTGTAGAATAATATTGCAAAATATTTTTCGAAAATATTTCATCCCAGCAGCCAATAATTTTTGTCCAGCCAACAACTGAAATTATTAACTCCATACATGGTAACTATATACAGGGCTAGTCATTGTATACTTTGCAACTAATGTGGCAAGTCTACACACATAAAGTCAGGCAGGCTTTTTTAGCATAAATATTTGTTGGTTCATATTATTCTTACTCTCAACACCTTCATTACTAATTACCCTATCAGATGGAGAAACACAGGTTCCTTGCACATCATAACAGTTAATTTCTTTTGCTGTAGCTTTCTCTTTCATACTAGTTTGCCGTTTCCTACATTAGCAAGGTAAAACCAGGAGCAGATAAAGAAAAGGCCTCATTTGTTCACATCCATTCTCTAGCTGTCATGTGTAATGCACCAAATCCAAAGCCCCTATCCAAAACCAGGCACCACAGACCTTTCTATGAAGACAAAAACCTGACCTATATGGCAAATAAAGCTTTGAGTCTCATCGCCTGGAAAAGGTATCTGAATCATGATTTGAATGCACAACTATAGAAATAGGTAAATGGATACTGATGATGAATAAATACAGTAAAATACTTTGTATGCAATGTTGTAATTGCTTTTTGGGTTTTGAGGTGTCATCATTCTTCAACACATTCTAAAGTCTTAGTCACACAAGATAGAATTAAACAGCATTTAAGCCACAAAATTCTACAAGAAAAATTTTTCAGTCAATTTTTTCTGTAAAATTGTTAGACCTGTAACTATCATATAATCTGATGATGTTAGATTCTGAAGTGCTTGCTGCACTCATCACTCTTCTTGGAAAATGGAAAATCAAGAATTCAAGTGATAAATGGATGTGAGTATATCTAGTTGAGAATTCTACAACTTGAAATAAGTGTATACAAGCATAACTCAAACATAACTATCTATATAAAACAACAGGATACTTACAAGGCTAACTATAGTTTGTTCTGTGGCTTTCCGAGACAGAGATACATTAACTTTCTCTGTGCAAGCTTGTAAAACATCTCTTGTTAGTTCTTCCACACTATCATTTGCATCTTGCATTATGCTGTACCAAGTTGGAATACTACGTCCTGAAAAATATGAAAAAATTGCTAATGGGAGAGGATGGAACAGCTGAGGATGTAGATAATTTAGAGAACTGGTTGAGATGGTGACAACGAAGAAAGAATTCAGTGCTCTTAAAGAATGCATGTAGCATGTAGCTTTTCAAAAGCTAAAGACTGGATGAAGGCATTGATTACTATGATGTGAAAAGGAAAGGGAAAAATAAATAATAAAACAGTTACAGGTGAATAAGTCTTCTTACCAGAATTACTTTTTGTATATGGTATGAATTATGCTACATGGATTACTGAGCCTCATGCTGAGGAAGAACATGATGGATTGAGGAAGAAAAGAAGGATGTGTAACCCTGATGTTTGAACTCGTGCATATATTAAATATATTTCTAGGAAAATAAAGGCTAAATGAAATGAATGACATGAGGTAAGATTACTCCTGTGTACTGGTGTACAACTGAGGAACGTAAAAGGGAGCTGGCTAACTAGAGTAAAATAAAATCAAGTGTTACTTTGATAACATACGTAGGATGATTTTGAGAGGTGCAAATGGGAATGAGCAAAATAAAGTGATGTAGTATACAGGGGTGACATTCTGTCGATGGGCTGAACCAAGGCATATGAAGTGGTCAGTGGAAACCAAAGAATTTTTTTGTGGGTCTTTGTTGTGTAAGGAGGGTATTTGCCTCATGGTAGTTGCCTCAACGCAAAATCTTATCAATGGAGGAATTCATAGGAAAATAAGAACTGACTGAAATCAAAGTAAATTACCAATGACGCTATAAACTTTGTAAATAATGAAAGATTTAAAGCAATTTGTTGTAAATAAGTAATTCTAAAAGTCTATTCTTACCTACACACTTAAAATTTGAAAAGACCTCCTGTTTATGGTTCAAACAAAGCTTAGGAATGAGCCTTGATAGAAGGGATGCAGTTACAAGGTGCTGATGAGAAGGTGGAGGGATACATGACAGCAGGTCAATCAGCACAAGGCAATGACATTTGCACAATTCGCTTGATCCATACCTGAAAAATATAACATTTGAAAAAACTGATGTGCCCTACTTACAGTGTGATGCTTCACATAAAAATATCAATAAACAAGATAAAACAAGTACTTATCCCCCTTAGTACTTCGTATGAAGTCCGTTGGTCCTAATACATGTGTGTAGGGTCAAGGTTGTCCCAAATATTCTGGATGGCAGACTGGGGCTTAAGAATGCTAGAGAGGAGGATTTCCAGCCCCTGCTCCCTCCTCTTTCAGTCGCCTTCTACGCCATGCAGGGAATATGTGGGAAGTATTCTTTCTCCCCTATCCCCCGGGATATATATTGTCCTCACACCACAAATTGTCCTCAAACATTTCATTTCCAACACGTCCACTCTCCTCTGTACAATCCTATCTATAGCCCATGCCTCGCAATCATATAACATTGTTGGAACTACTATTACTTCAAACATACCCATTCTTGTTCTCTAAGATAAGGCTCTCGCCTTCCACACATTCTTCAACACTCCCAAAACCTTCACCCCCTTCTCCACCCTGTGACTCACTTCCGTGACTCCAAAACTTTCACCCTCATCTGTGCTTTCTCATCTACAGCCCATGATTAGCATACACAAAATGCTGTCACGACTACTATACGATTAAACAAGTAAATGTTTGCTCTCATTGACACAGTTGATGCAGACAGAATACACGTGTTCATGAAGTTGTATGATGACAGCGATTGTTAAAGAGATGGGGCCCCACAAGTGTAAAATTCCCTCATCATACAGTTCAAACAGGTAGTTACATGTAGGTAACTGCAATCTTATAATGGAGGGACATACAAATATGAAAGTTGAAATGATAAAGGAAGGCCTAGCAAGCATATAAAAGAGAAAGACTACAATTAGTTGAGTAAGGAATAAAGTAGAAACAATATCTTACCTTGCAACAAAACACCAAATATCTGCAGACAAAAGAGCAGGCCATGTTTTTCCACTCAGCAACCATTCCACAAGTAGTTGCTCCAAAATCTCAAAATGAATAGCTTCTAACGTACCCACAAGAGCACATACATGAGTCAACACATGTTCATATAAAGTAACACTACTCTGGGGTCGCCCACCAAACATCACACCATTCATCATGCATGGAAAAGACAAACTTGCATGACCTGTATAGGAAGGAAGCAAAAACAAAAAATCTAATGAGTGATCAAGCCATGTTGCTGACAATATGAGCACTATACTTTAATGTCTAATCCAGCAATTTTGTCGCCAAGCAATAGCCAAATTAGGATTTTTGCTAAAGGGAGCTAAAAGCTGATGGAATAAGTAATAACTTTACCTATGAAGCTTTTTTACCAATCCACAAGCTTATAAAACTTTTACTAATATCAAAATTGTAGTAAATTAGTTAAATGTTATCTTTAACTAAATGGTAAATTTATCTAATAAAAAGTGATGAAATTCAAGTGAATGGAAGAGAAAGTAACTTTCTTTAAGGGCAAAGATATAGGTATATTTGATGGTATAACAGTACCACTGGTGCAGCATAGATGTGAGGCAAGGGTCTCCAGAAAAAATGTAGATAAGGAGTATGTATTGAAAATAAAACATCTGTCAATACACAATGTGTAGAGAGCTGATCCAATAAGAAGTCATAGGGTAAGAGAGGGGTGGTAGTAACAGAAGTATGTATGAGAGAGCTGAAGAGAATGTGCTGAATCAATTTTCAGATATGGAAAGGATGAGTAAGATGGGAATGACTAAGAGGGTATACATGTTAGAACTGGAGTGAACAAGAAGAATGGGTAAACCAAGGAGGAGGTGCGTGCATGCATGCATGTGTCTGTCTTTTGAAATGTGCTACGTCATAGTTATTGGGAAAGATATGAGAAGGTAGAGTTTTCCAATGCTTCGACGTGTAGGAAAAGAAGCATGTATCAAAATGGTCCACACTTGAGTTGCTGATGGCTACACAATATGTATGTTATGCAGCAGCCCAGTGAGTATTGCAAGGTCTAGCTAGTGGTGGTGGTACACAAGCAGCAAGCTCTTGGGAGCAAAACTAAAGTAATACCCATAAAAGAGGGACAGTGAACCAACACTGCAGTGTTGGGCAAGGGGGTCAAGTTTGGAAGTTAGCCTGGGACAGTTTATACGTCAGACCGCTTTCGACTCGACTCTGTCAAGTAAGGATACGGAGCTAAAACTACCGCAAATGTAAGAGGAGTACTCCAAACAAGTACAAATCAATACCTTGTATAAAGGGAGCAATGTTCAGAAGTTTCGACATCTAAACAGGACACCCAGTTTCTTAAATGCAGATTCAGCTATTCCTGTGATGTGGGATTTCCAAGAAAGAGTGGATGCTACAGTAATACCAAGTATGTTCACTGAGTGAAGAAGTGGAATTACAGAACCGTCAAAGGACAGACGAGATTTGTGAGGAGTTTTTGATAGAGAGATGGGTAGAAATAGGGTCTTAGAGGCATTAGATAGAAACATTAAGTAGCAGTAGCGGG
>JAUUDY010018046.1:0-11503 GCA_032361765.1 Panulirus inflatus
GAAAGGGAAGAACAGTTGAAGAACATTTCACAGAAACACATAACAGACCAATAGTTACTGAGGATCATAATAAATGTATTAGTAATGTACATCATTTTGATCAAAGAAAAAATATAATAAATCTTACAGAATCCAAAGATGGATCCTCATATCTGTATATATGCTTTAATTCTTATGAACTTACAGAACTTCTTGTCTCAACCTGATCAGCTCTATTTAGTTGCTTCAACTGTATTACCTCTTAGGAATGTAACAGTATCCCATATAAAGAGGGTCAATCTCCCCTTGCATTTTTGCTCTCCCTCTTATAAGGTTAGAATTTAGCTCTTTTGTGAGTTTACTTTCCACCACTACCACACTGTCAAATTTGCTACCATTTACACAATCCTTAAACTCTGGCTCCTTACCACTTGTGACCAAACTGTCAGCCTTTGTATTCAGAACTTTCAGTCTAACAGTCTAAGGTACTTGCTACTAGTTACTTCCAGCCTCTTTGAGTAAAAGCGAGTACATCTGTCATTCTTCCCTCTGGCATGTTCCAATTCCTCTCATTTTGTCTCTTGCCTTTTCTCTTAGGTTCTCTCCCTCAATTCCCTTGGTGTGTCACTCCTGACAAACATTCCTTTAAAACTCTCTATTCTGTTTAGTTTATCTGCATGCTTAACCCTTAAATGCTGTGAGTTGTCCAATAACCACTTCCGTAGCAGGTTTGGGAGTTGTTATACGAGTGTTAACATCCACAGGTTTATTCTGGACCACAATCAATATTCTGAAATTAGTATGGCTGCTTAGGGCTCCTTATTTCAGATACTGACACCTTTATCCAGTGTTCGATGCAAAAAGCCTCGTCCAAATCCACATATTCTCAGAGGCAATCCGCAGCCAAGTTTTATTGAGGGTAAAAGCATGTAACGTTATCAGGGTGAAATCACTGTACATCTGGTCGCTGAAGCTAACAATCCTAATAATGTGAGCACCAGCAACTTTCCTCAGTGCCTCTGACTATGTTGAGGGAATGATGTTCTTTCCTCTTCCAAGCTGCCACTCCATTTTAGGAATTTCACTTCTGGGCACTGCCTGAATTTCTTCCACCTATGTTTCAAGATAATTGGCTCTTAACTGTCTAGGAGAAGAAAGCATGAAATCTTGCCTAAAAGCAAGAAAATGTGGGTACGTGAGATTTCTAGATTGCACTGGGTGTGAGAACGCAAGCTCAAGCAACTGCTTCCTGCAACACCTCATCAGTGCCTTGCCTCATTCAGATCAAAACCCTACGGAATCAAAACATGGACCTAGAATACTTCAGGAACCTTGCCAATTCCATGCCCAGATGTCTGCTGATGGTAATCAAGGCCTCGGGAGAGCTGACAAAATAACCACATGCACGTATGACATCGCCTTTGAAAATGCATGTGGAAGTGGGCAAGGTTTTTTGCAAACATTGTGCAAATATCTTGTGTAAATACACATGTATGTGTAAACGTATGCATACGAAGTAAATAAATAGTGATAACTGTCATTTAGTATATTTGCTTAATGTGGCTCAACCCTGCTGGAACTCTCTCCTCTGCCCCTCTTCCAATACCCCCCTGGGATTTATGCTGCAATTTCAGCATTATGCCGTGGCAATAGAAGTTATGTTAGCTATCGTATTTTTTAATATCCTTTACGTTTAAATGTATTTTTTCAAAATTAACAATAAATGCATCATAAGACCATACTTCACTCTGCCTCCACCCTTTATCCACCACCTAAGCATTACTTTTAGCATTATGCAATGGCCAGTTAAGGTATGTTAGTTCAATAGTTTATACACATCCTTTACATGTATTAATTCATTTCATAATAAGAAACAATAATAAATTGATGTTTTTTTCTTTCTTTCTTAATTATGATTTGTAATACTGGAATCACCCAACACCTAAGATTTAAGCATTTTCTGACCACACAATGTATCGAATATCACAAAGGATGGCCTTCCCTTATTGTTCTGTTTTTATCTCCCCGTTCTCACACCACTTTTAATTCTTCAGTTGCACTCTGTGTCCAGTTTCCCAAGTAGAGTTCTGACCTGATCCCTTTCTATGGCTTTGCTTTCTCCCTTGATTGGAAGATGGGCCACGTCTGGCCCAAAGATCAGTACATACTTATGCCTCCTAATCACTATATAAGCTTCTAACAGACAATTAGGCTTGAGATGCCATTGAAAAAAAATACACCATCCAATGAGCAAAACATGGAATGCATATTGAAGGGGGCCACTGAGAGAAACAGAATAGTACAGCAAGCACTCAGTATTGTGAGCACCACACAATAGCCCTGCCACTATAAAAATCTTGTCATAGGTACTCATACATCAGTACATTATGACTGTCCTTCCATTGTGACCCATCTTTCTTTTTATTTCCAACAGTTTCACTATATCCTCCTCCTCTCTACTCTAAAATCTGCTTTATCACTGTCATAAAGCTGTCTTGAACAATCTCTGTACACCACCTCCTTAAAGACTCTACATAATATTTCATTTCGCTTTTCTGCTTCAGGGAATCTGCAGCGTTCAGCTACTTTATTTACCTCAGCTAGTCAGTTGTCTTCCACCCCAAAATCATCTTGCCCTTGCCTAATCTCCCCTAAATGAGCACTGATGCTAAAAGCTCCTCAAATCTTTTATTTTCAGTCATGCTTCATCACAACTTCGTTTATTCTGTCCATCTCTAATGCTCTGTGGTATATCTTATTGTCCCTAGCAGTCTTTCACTTTCTTCACCTTGTCCTCTAGATTAATCCCAAATGCTCTTTAGTATTTCTCATTGTCCCTAGTTATGTCTAAGTTTTTCTTTTACTTCATCCTTTACATGACATACCTGAGCAGCAGCCTGTTTACCTTATACATCATGTGGGCATTATCAACTGTCATGCAGTACTCTCTCTCTCTCTCTCTCTCTCTCTCTCTCTCTCTCTCTCTCTCTCTCTCTCTCATTAAGAAAACCTCCAAATTAAGATCTTCCTTCACTGTCTAATTTACCCTTTTCTTCCTTCTATGTACTCCATTCCTGTGTTGTATCTGGACAGGAAACTTTGCTGAGCCAATTCTGTTCTTCCTCATGGAACCCTGCTTGTTTGGTTCATGCAGTATTAGTTACCCATAAGTTATTCCTCCTAAGTATTTCTCTCTCCCCTTACCTGCAAAGTGTCTATCTTGGCTGTATCCTCTGTACTCTTGAAATTACTGGACTGTGCTGAAGCTGTATGTGTGTATGTGTATTCAGGTGTGTGTGCGTATTTACCTACCATAAATTACAACCAATAAGTTGACCTGGCCTACTGGTTGACCTTAACATTTTCAGCTAAAATTTTATGCATATACCTCTCGCATAAGTTAATCTCCTAACAATAAACACGACACTACTGAGGTTATGCCACTTTCATTAAACTTTACCAAAATACTGGCAATTAAGCATAAACTGGTGGAAAGCTCAAATACAGAGAGAATGGTAAGAAAGAAAAATGAATGGTTTCATAAAAGATAAAACCATGGGAGCTTCAAGATGAACAGTAAAGACATGGATAGCACTCCAGCCAGCCAGTATTTGCCAGGCATTAACAGAGCAAGGAACAAGTAAACCACTATAAGAAACAAGGAATAAAAAAATATGTTGTGGACAAGACTGGAAGAAATCTAAAATGTTTCCATTATTTTATCAGTTAAAGAGCAGTTAATCAGGTCAAGGGATGACGAAGGAAAATTGTAGAGGATGATGTAAGGATATGTGAAGAAATAAGGATATGCGAAGAAATAAATAAGTTCAAAAGTATTTTCAACCAAGCACCTCAGTACTGAGACAAAATGAGGAGGAGGTACCAGAAATTAGTGAGATATCTAGAAGAGATATCAGTAGAATACTAAAGGGTTTTGTGCCATACAAGACTCATGGTCCCAAAGAAATCTCACCATAAGTACTGAAGAGATGTGCTGATATGCGAGACAAACCACTAAGTACTGCTGTAGATGTCACTAGAGAAAGGAAAAGTGCCTAGGAAATGGAAAAAGGCAAACATCATTACTATCTATAAGAAAGGATGCTTGGAACAGGCAGTGAACTACAGATCTCTTAAAAACAAGTGAGATGTGCAAGGTTTTGGAGAGATTATTAAAAAGCAAGCAGATGACCTTCTACAGGGAAGAAATTACTTAAAGGACAGACAGCATAGTTTTTGGTTAATATGTGCAACAATCCTCTTACAGCTCAACAAGAAAGTGAGCTCAGTCTCACGAACGAGGGAAGAAAGGGTGAGTTATTTGTATCTGAACTGCCCAGAAGAATTTGATACTGCACCACATGGAAGACTGAAAAAGAAGCTAGACACTCCTTCAATAGATAGAACATTATCTCAGTGGAAAGGAAAAGAGGATATATGTTAGAAGAGCCTTATCTAAATGGGTCAAGGTGACCAGAGAAGTACCATGTGGTACTGTTCTGGGACCATCACTCTTTTTGCCTAAATAGATGGACTCCTACCTGAATATGTTTGCAGATGATGCAAAGGTCATAAGGGGAGTGAAAAGTAAGAAGGACTGCATCTATTTACAAGGGGGCCAAAACAGACTCCAAAGTTGGTAAGATGCATGGTTGATGAAATGTAACTCAAGCAAATGTAGAGAAACGAGGCTGGGACAAAATGAAAGATGGCCTTAATATGATTATTATCTAAAGGGAAATACGTTTCAGTCTTATGTGTGTGAGAAACACTTGGGTCGAATTTGTCCCTTACTTTTGCCTGTCACATATTACAAAAATAATTATGGAGACAAACTGTTTATTGGCAAATACTAGGATTTATGTATACAGGTAAGGAAACATTTAATAAGTTGTTCATATCCTACATGAGGACAAAACTAGAATATGTTTCTCGAGTTGGGTCACTGAACCTAAAGTGGCATAAAGAGCTAACAGAGATGGTCAAGAGAAGGGCAACAAGGAATGCCTAGAGGTTTTAAATTTGCCTACTGTGAGAAGGGTGACCTCTTTGTAGGGATAGAGCAACCAGAGGATATAACATGAAATCACACAAGAAACTTTTAAAAAAAAATTGAAAAATTACTTTTATAGTACATGGAAGGTACATGAATTTGATAAGATAATCAAGGACATGGTTATTAGAAACATCATCTACATTTAAGAAACTGTATGGTACAGAATAATCAAGATAAATAGAGTGGAAGAGTGCTGGAAGGAAAGAAATGGATGAGGAAAGTGTGGAATCGATAACACAGATAGCAAACTTCTTTGAGAGATGTAGGGACAGAGCAACTAGAAATTATGCAAAAAAAAAATTGAAAAAAATTTATAATTACTTTTATAGTATAAGAGAGGTAAATGAATGAAATAAGATAACTGGGGAAATGGTTTGTGGAAACAGCTTACATATATCTAAGAAGCTTTATAGCACAGAATATTCCAGAGAAATAGAGTGGAAGAGTAACGGAGGAAGAGAAACAGGGAAGAATGTATGGAATAGTGTGTGAAGGAAGCATGCAAGAACAGGGTTAAGTGGAGGATCTTTTGTCGTGGCTACCCCCTTGATGGGAATTCCAGGGTTGGGGAGAGAAATGGGGGAAGAATGTATGGAATAGTGTATGTGAAGGATGCACGAAAGGCAAGGGGTATGTGGAGACTCTTTTGTCGTGGCCACCCTCCTGATGGGAGTTCCCAGAGGGAAAGGACATCAGAGATATAGATAGATAAATCTTCTTCCCTAATCATAGATATAGACAGATAAATCTTCTTCCCTATTCAGCAAAAACAGGCAATTACACACATATGGGAAAAGAAAAGTAACATTTTACACGAAGACTTAAACAGACTCTAGAGTTGGTGCATTACATTAGATGAAATTCAACCCAAGAATCCATAAAGTAATGAATTTAGGACAAAGTGGAAAAAAAAAAAAACTTTCATTTTATTACCATCTAGTTGGGAATAAGTTTCTAGATTCTGAACGTAAGAAAGACTCGGAAGTCATCTTCATTTCTAATTTGGCATCAGTGTCTCCCATCCAGAGAACTGTTAAGCAGACAAACTGTCTGCTGGCAAATATTAAAAAATTTCTCTGTTAAGCAGACAAACTATCTGCAAGCAAATATTAGAAAAGTTTTCAAGTATAGGATTAAGGACTTATTCAGTGAGCTGTTTATACCCAACATAAGGCTAGAACTAGAATATTCTTCTCAAGTTCAGTAATCCCAACTAAAGTACAAAGAGCTACTAGAGAAGGTCCACCTAAGGTAAGCAAGAAAGATTGTACCAGAATCAGGAAAGATGAACTACAGGAAAAGGAGGGACGCCTTAAATCTGCCCACCATGTTAGAGAGAAACATGAAAGGTAACCTAATCACAACCTGTACATTCTTTAAAGAGAACGATGATGCAAACATTGAACATTTTCAAAAGATGCAGGGATAAGACAAACAAAGGGTAAGTACAAAATTAACATTTGTTAAATAAGATGATAGGAAATACTTTTACAGCATAAGAGTGGTAGATCAATGGAAAAAAATTACTTAATACATGGCTAATGGAGACTGTATATACAAACTTAAAAGACTGTAAATCAATAGATATTGTTCATGAGATAGGGCCCCATGAGTGTAAAACACCCACCTGTATAGTACATAGAGGTAATTACAAATAAGAAAAAACATAGAAAGTAGCCAGGGTGCTGTGGTGAAAAGTTCTGAGAAATCTACATTGGAATGGCAACATGAGTACCTCTAGTGTCAAATTACCTTAAGAAACAAGGAAAAACGGTTTAATCAAAGATGTCAAAGAGCAAGGTAGTTTCAATATGTACAGTGGCAGAGATACAGGCAACACTCCAGCCAGCAAACTTATGCAAGGTACATGACAGCAAGGAGTGAGTATAGTAAGGTAGATGATAATCCAAAACTTTTCCAAAAGTTTTTCAGTAGTAGACTGTCAATTAAAGAGCAGCATATTAGATTTATGGAAATCAGCAGATGAGGATGAATAAAAAGTTCAAAAGTGTTTTCAGAGTGGAAGACACTAAATCCTCAACAACAGTAAGATGGGATGGGTTGAGGAGGCTTTGAAAAACATTAAATTGTCCTGGGAAGGCAATATCAGGATTACTAAAAGGTCATGATCTGTACAAGGTTCATGGTCCTGATAAAATTTCACCACGTGTTGAGGATGTTACAGAAACAATGAAGAGATCTGAAATACTACTCAAGATGTTGCTGGAGAAAGACAAAGTGACATGGGAATAGAAAAGTTTTAACATCATACCCATCATAAATGAAAGGGAAGGCTGGGTAGACTGTTTATATCTTGACTGCCAGAAAGCATCTGACACAGTACCACATAGGAGGCTGATTAACAAGCTGCAATACCAGACAGGAAAGTAGGAAGACTCCTCTAATGGATAAAAGATTATCTTAGTGGATAGGGAACAAACGACACGTCAGAGGAGCCTTCTCCAAATGGATGGTTAACAGTGTAGTACCCCAGGATTCTGTTTTAGGACAGTTCCTCTTCTTGATCCACGTGGATGACTTGCCTGAAGGTATGGACACGTATCTGAATACGTTTGCAGATGATGCAAAAGTCATGAGGGAAGTGAATTACAAGGATTGCATTTGCTTACTAAGGGACCTAAACAGACTCAAAACTGGTCTGATAAATGGCTGACGAAATTCAACCCAAGCAAATGTAAGGTGTTGAGACAAAGTGAAAGAAGGTCTTTTAATGATTACTATCTAGCAGGAAATAAGACTCAGGATTCTGTATAAGAGAAGGACTTGACAGTCACCATCATCCCTAAGCTGTCACCAGAGCCCTACAGTAGAAGAATACTGAGAGAGACATACTGTCTTACTGCAAATATCAGGATAGCTTTCAAAAACACTGATACAGCAATAATTAGCAAGCTGTTCATATCCTACATTTTGCTGAAACTAGAATACGCTTGTCGAACTTGGTTACTACACCTAAAGAAGCACACAGAGTTAACAAGGAATGTCCAAAGGAAGGCAACAAAGAGCTACCAGAATTAAGATAACCACAAGAAAAGACTAAAGGCTTCAAATTTGCCTAACTTAGAAGACAGAAGTATGAAGGGTGATCTGATCACAACCTTTATGTTTTTAAATAGATTGATGATGTGGACAGTGACTAGTTCTTTAAGATATGCAAGGATAGAGCAACAAAGGAACATAAAATTAAGCAAGAAACTTGTTAAAAAAAAGATGTATAGGAGCACTTTCATAACATAAGAGTGGTAGATGGAAAGAACAAGATTACCAAAACCATGGTTAATATAGACAGCATCCATAAATCTAAGAAGTATGATAGTAAAGAATGTTCAAGAGATGGGCCCTACAAGGGTAAAACTTTCTTCCTACACAGTATAAATAGGTAATTACACACACAGACACACACACACACACTCCCTAGCCTAAGCCAGGTACCTATTTACTGACCATCTCTAAAGGGAAGATGAACAGCTGGGTTAGCTGATAGCTGACTACCAAACCCAGGATTCAAACCTGGGCAGGCCTGTACATGAACTGTGGTCAGTAATGCTAAACAATACACACTGGAAGCTGAAGCCTGTATGCAAGAGTGCATGCGTGTGTGCGTGCATGCATGAGTGTGTGTGCATGCATGCGTGTAAGCGTGCATTGGTAATTCTACAATTGTACGGTAAAGAGAGTTTTATATCTGAGAGGCCCAATCTCTTAAACTTTCTTTACCATTAAACAGCTTTCTAAACATCAGTCAGAATTAACATTTTCATTACTTGTCTATTCTAATCATCCATCACCCTTACACTAAAATACTACTTCCTCATTTTTTCATTCATACATGTTTGCAATCTTCCATGTTAGCAAGGTAGCACCATGAACAGGCAAAGAAATTACCTCATTTTCTCACACCCACTCTCTAGCTGCCATTATAATGGACCGAAACCACAGCCCCATATCAGCAATCAAACCTCACATAGCTTTCCCTAGTTTCCCCTGGCCGCTTTACATTGACAGCATGTCATCCCCTGTAAATGATATTGCTCACTATCACTCTATCCCTTGCATGCTCATGCCCTGAGCCTTCAAGGTATCTTTCACTCCATCCTTTCACTTCCTCCTTGGTTCCCCCTTTTCCTTGTTCCTTCTAATTCTGACATCCTTTCCTCACTCATCCTCTCATTATGTCCAAACTATTTCAGCACACCCACTTCAGCTCTCTCATACATGTTCCTCTTAATACCACACCCCTCTCTGAATCAATTAACCCTCCCAAAACCACTTAATGTTCTTAAACATTTTACTTCCAATACATTCACCCTATCCTTTACATTTTTGTCTTAGGCCCACACATTACATTCATATAGCACCAACGGGAGTACTATACCATCATACATACCCATCTTTGCCCTAAAGGCAGCAAGCCTCTCTTTCCACACACCTCCATGCACCCAAGATCTTTCTTTTCCCCTTACTCACCCTATAACTCACTAGCTCCCATGTTTTAGGCCTCCTTAACCACCTCTTGGCTACATCTTAATTTTTGTTTCCCACATTAGTGAGGTAGCACTAGGAAGAGATGAAGAAAGGCCACATTCACTTACATCCATTCTCTAGCTGTAATGTGCAATGCACTGAAACCATAATACCCTATCCACAACCAGGGCCCATAGACCTATCCATGGTTTCCTCAAGCTGATTAATTTGTCCTGGTTCAGTCCAGTGACATCATGCTGATCCCTGTATAACATGCACACCTTTCACCCTCCTGCATGTTCAGGCTACAATAACTTGACATCTTTTACAGT
Organism: Panulirus inflatus; assembly: GCA_032361765.1. Taxonomy (NCBI): domain Eukaryota; kingdom Metazoa; phylum Arthropoda; class Malacostraca; order Decapoda; family Palinuridae; genus Panulirus; species Panulirus inflatus. Next base: position 9,853 of record JAUUDY010018046.1, read on the forward strand.
CCATCCTCCTCCAACTTCATATTCTCTTCTCATCCCCTTTAACTTCTGATACATACATCATCTTTGTTAACCCCTCCTCACTCGTTTTCTCTATGTGTCCGAACCATTTCAGTACACCCTCTTCATTTCTCTCTCTCAACGACACTCTTCTTATAACACACCTCTCTCTTACCATTTATCACTTACTCCATCAAACCACCTCATGCCACATACTGACCTCACACATTTCATTTCAAACACATTCACCTTCCTCTGCACATCCTCATCTATAGCCCATGGCTCACATCCATACAACGATGCTGGAACTACTATTCTTTCAAACATACCCATTTTCACCCTCTCAGATAATGATCTCTCTTTTCACACATCCCTCAGTGCTCTCAGAACTTCATATCAAAGATAGTTATATCAACAATCATCATCTCAAAGTTCACATCAGTGGTCCTTTGATGTCTTGCCTGTACCTATGGATTTTAGACTTCTTTCATTTCTTGACACAAATTTACAGAGTCCATGGCATCTAGTAGCTTTCTGATATGCTCCTCTTCTGTAGCCTCCATTTTCTTCTTATCTAAAGAATGCTTCACTATTGTGGCTTAGAGCCTCCAAACTTCTATTCCACTTCAATCACCACTGCTTTAGATCTTGTCCCTTACTCCTTTAACTACTCGTTACTCTCTAAATACCTTTGCATTCCTATTTAATCACCATCTGCCTTCTCAGGGATACCCCACATTTATCTAAACCCAAGTTAAAAATGTCATCAATTCTCATTTATTCTAAAGTCAAGCTCCACCACAGAACTTTCCAGTTTATCCATTTCAGCTAAATTTGTTGGGCAATCAATGTATTCCAATACTTTTTTATCTTATCATCATGTTGCCATATTCTAAGCATAAACTTTTTCACTTAGGCCATAACAGAGGACCTTCCAGCTGTACTGTTCCCCCTCTCCCAACAGGCATCCTCATTTATACTTAGGAAACCAAAAAAATCCCAATTTTCATATCTTCACTAAACATTCTGGTAGTATCAATCAAATCAAACTTTTTAAACTAAACAACTTCAATTTCCTCATTTCATATTCTTTTCACCTGTCTTGGGGTCAGACTTCAAAGCCTAGCCTGGCCTAGCCTAGCTAAAGATATAGTACCCATGCTTTGGTTTACAGTATTCTCCATAACAGTCAAACTTCAGCCCATATTGGTTAATGTGCTAACTATTCTCAGCTCTGATTCAAAAACATCCAGCAGACTCATCATTCCACTGGTAGCTTACTGAAGTATCATACACAAAAAGGTGCAGGCAAAAAAAATTTCTCTCCTTAGTAGCCCTAAATCAATAATTCTAAAAAAGTAAACAGCCATCGATCTGGTGACCTCAGGGAAAATAAAGATGAGAATCTCCTCACCACCAAAGTGATCGAGGACAATTTTTTTGCATTAGTTAGAGCAGACAGTAAAGAACATCATGAAAAAAAAATCAACAGGGTTATTTAAGGAGGGAGACAGGCCTATAGAAGAAAAATCTTCACTACACTTGTGCTTACGGAAGAAATTACACAATAACTATGCCTAACCTTTTCTTTATATAATCCAGGGGTGATGGAGCCACTTGGATAAAAAAAAAAAAAAAAAAAAAAAAAAAAAAA
>JAUUDY010018157.1:5960-16077 GCA_032361765.1 Panulirus inflatus
TTTGTCATCTGTGGTCATGACTGCTGCTATGGCTACATGATAAACTGTAAATGATATTCAAATGTGCACTTTTCTCAAAGTCATTCTCAGTCCTAGAATGAAATTAGTAAGATTATTCCTTAACATATTGGCTCAGTTTCCTCACTCATCATAAAATCTTAAACGATAAAGTCCAGTGATTAATAAAAATGATGATAGATATGCTGACTAACTTATCTTAATCACAGATAAACAAAACTGGGCAATATTGATGTTAGGCAGCTACTTACCCAACTCTAAAAATTTTTGGGCTTATGATATACGTCGGGACTCGAAACTCCTGGGTCGGCTGGCTAGTGAGTTGTACAACTCAGTTCAAAGCACATTTAACTTCAGGATGTCTTTGTCGACTTTGAGGTTATCTCTCATAATGAGATTCCCGATTCATTTAGTTGTGTTTTGCCTTTTTATGGAAACTTTTGAAATAGCTTTTATAATTGTTATGGTTATCAACATCTAAACCAAGCTCTAACTTACCGAGGTGATAGCAGCTGTTTAGATCCAAACATAGCAATCTGGCGAAACAAGTCTGTTATCCTGTGAGTTATCCTACATATCTGTGGTCCAGATAATAATCATACTCCTTTATATCTTCCACTGATACACATGACCATACACAATTTCCCAAGAACTGTGGGGAAACCATCCTTTACCTGGTATTCTGACGAAGGTATATCATTTGACGACATTTTCCCTACAGCTCCTTTCTCTGGACGTAATCCCACTTGTATCCTTATTTTGGTTATTCTTACAGAATCTCAAGAGTGAGAGATTTTAGCTGAAATTAGATGTAATGGTTCCATGAGACTATTGATGAGTATTGATGTCATCCCTTATTCATGGAATTAGTCATGAAGATTGAGTTGATTATTACCTGATACATTCTTCCAGTCATATCTATGTAAAAGTTTTCTCGTTCCTGTTTCAATTTCCTTGTAGTTTTGGTCGTCTGGTTAAGTACTTTTCCTTTGAAGTTTTGACATGATACAACATTCGCACAACTTGGTAGGTTTCTGGCGTCGTAGTGTGTGACGTTATGGAGGGGGCAAGATCTTGCGACACTTGCGTCCCTCGAGAAGTTTATCGCATCTCAGCGTGTGACGTGAGCTGCATGCCTACGACGCATACACACTGTTTCACCAGTGGTCGCACCTCAACGACGCAGCACACACTGTACATCACCTCCAGCCGCATTCCGACAATGTTCCCCACACCATGTGGCTTCACTAGCTGCATCCTGATAATGCTCCAAACACCGTGCACATCCACAACCGCCACTACCACATATCAACGCCAGAAATCTCGCCACAGAGCACAGCATCGTGCGGCAACGCCGGCCGCCGCAGCACAACACATAACCCAGGTTACCTCTGGTTGGCTGCGGCACAGGCTCCCTGGAGCATCTAACGTTTCCTGTGAAGTTAAGAGTACACGAACTGACATCTCAATCACTCCGTAGCCCTTGTATTCCTTTAATGATATATTCCAACGGCTGATGATCACCTGTTACACTAGCTGCTCAGTTATGTTTTATATCCTCTCTTATCCATGTTGTGTTCCCACCCTTCCACGTTATCTTTATTCGTCCCCGTCTTTATTCACTTATTTACACTATACTCCTGCTAGTCCAAGCTGCATTTGTGCTAAGTCATATCGCCGTTTGCTGCGTCCGTTGACATTTTCTTTGTTCTGTTAACCAACCCAACTCTTCGTGTACTTTCAATTGTCTCCATAATTTTCCGATCGTGACCGCTAGCTGTATGATCTTCCATATACGGTATTCCACTAACAACATGTATCTTGGTTGTGAACATCTGTTAAACAATAGATACAAACATCTGAGGAAGAATTATAACAGATACATGTGTCACTGTCCTCGCACTCAACTCCCGTCTTTGTCACACCCATGGTGACTCACGAGACTTTCTTCCTACTCATTCATCCTACCTCCTTCCCACTAACTCTCTCCTCCTAATATTAACTTCACTGACTCACTACTTATTTCTCCTCCCAATTCTGATTCATTACCTCTATCCCCTCCCTACACTGACTTAACATTCTTATTCCTTCCCTCTACTAACTCGGCAGCCCTACCTTCTCCGTAAACTGACCCCACATCCTTATCTCTTCCTACCGACGGTGAACCATTATCGTTCCATCCATCCTACACTGACTCATAAATCCTTCATTATCCCTACACTGATTCGTCAATCCTACATCCTCCCTACACTGACAGATAAAGCCTACATCCTCCCTACACTGACAGATAAAGCCTACATCCTCCCTACACTGACTCACTAACTCTGCCACCTTCCCACACTAACTCAACAAAGCTGCCTTTCCATATACCGCCTTACTCTCCTTGTTTCCCTTATCTCTAGAACCTTTACCTTATCCCACTCTACGTGCTACCTCCACTCTACATGCTACCTCCACTCTAAGCTATTCCTTCCCTCCCCCATCACTGCTAGATTCCCAACAGACCTTTCTTCCCCCACCATCTTGACACTCCCTCCCATCCTTTCCTCCCCTCCGTCTACATACTCCCGCCAGAACCCCTCTCCCCGCGCTTTTTCCCATCCGTACACTATCATCCCTTCCCTTTCCAACCTACCGACTCGCTTGCCCAAACTAACTCCTCTGCCTCACCCCGAACTTTCTCCCTACCCCTCTCCCTCGCCTCCAAGCTCCCTTACATAAATTCCTCCCGATCCTTCCTTCCAGCTCCCTCTCACCACAGTCCTTGGCCCGACGCACCGTCACATGTAAATTCTCCGTCATCTGTGCCAGCAAACTTCCGTTTTCTCGTTTGTTGAATTAACTTTTCTTGTGAAATAATTCTGCCCAGCATATCTCGTTGGGCTGGAGAGCACCAGGAGCATCACAGTTACAAGTGTGTGTTTCGTAACATCTTGACACCTAAGATTCTTCTGGAGCTAATTCGAACACCCCTCCATACTCATCCTAAGCAGAAATATTTAATTGAATTCTCAACGAAACTAACGATGTGAACCAACTGGAGTCATCTCCACATGACAAACGGTAGCAACTGTTTCTAAAACATCAGATTGATAGGAATGTAGACATATGAAGCACATACATACAGACACACAAACATAAATTGATGACTAGTATTTCGTAAGAATAAAGACTGGTGTCAGCAGACCTAAAGACTATCATTGCACCCAACAACCAATATGAGTGCCAGTTTGAGCTTGGTGTTTGGACAAAATCTGTAACAATCATTGAATATAACGTCCTTAGTAGCCAGATTAAGGTTCTCCTAATGTTGCACTTTGCCAATAGTTAGAATAAATCCTTGTGATTGTTTAGTAGTGAAAATATGCACGATATTAAAATTACTGCAAAATAAGCGTTTAATTTTATAATAAAGAAATATATAAAATCTTTCTTCTGCGGTTTTGAACAGGTTTGAGCTATTTTTTTGCACTAGCAGCTAATTAAGTACAAAACTTAAAGTTGTACTACCAGTTGATGACGAGAGTACAATGTCTGTCTCGCTGAGCCTATTCCAAAGCAGGGCTACTTAACTAAATATCTTTATATTTCATATCTGTGTAGCAAAACACAAACAAGTATTACACATGTTTATCGAACAATACAATCGTACTCAGTTTCACAGTGAAGTAAATACAATTTTCAATTATTAAGAATAAAGAAGAAAAATTAAGTTCTGTTGCAGGTCAGAGTTTGCAATAGACCACAGCTGTGGTGAAAATATTGAAAACGTTACATGATATGTCAAATGGACTAACCATACATCACTAGTCTTCAAAATAAGCTCAACATGATTTAGATTTTTTAACTCTTAAACCCCCATTGTGAAATAAAAAGATAGATAGATAGATAAATAGATAGATAGATAGATAGATAGATAGATAGATAGATAGAGAGAGAGAGAGAGATGATGTTAGATAAGTAAGAGAGTGGGGAAGGCTCCGGGAGCTTATTCCCAATGAGGATTGCTGGGTGATTATGTAAAAACATCCGACTGTTAGCACAGGAACAATCTACCACCAGCCTTTATTATTTTATTTTCACTGAATTCTGAAAAATATGGAATAACAACTTTCTTCGTATCATCTCTCACTTTATACTACAAATGTAAATTTCACATATCTTATCAAGATAATAGATACGTGATGATGAAGTGCTGTAACCTTCAGTTACAGTAATTCATACAGAACCATTGTAAATTTAGACGTTATCCTGTGGAAGAGAACTGTTGAAACATTGAGAATTAAATCTTAGTTAGCAGCTCGTGTCTTATTGCTACCTTACTACCTATCTGTCAGCATGAACAACATTAATGTGTACTTTCAGAATGTTATGAATGCTGAAAAGCTATCATTCAGCAGAACTTCCTCAGATGGGGGTCACAGGACATTAAACCCCCTACAAACGATCCAGCCAGATCCTCAGTAAGGACGGTGACAAGTAACTTCAACACTAAGATATACTGACGGTGATGAGGATGAGTAGGCAGAGGGTCGTGTAGCCAAGCTCTTCGTCAGCCACATCTCTAACATTATGACTTAATGATCACCAGTACTGTGTTAGAACACTTCCACACATACGTTGATCATCGCATGTGAAAAGTTTGATGCATCCTTATGATAACTGAAAGCAATATATATGAACAAATTTCATGAGGGTCAAAAGAAAAACTAATCATTGATGCATGAATCTAATACCGTGATAAAGTTTGATAAATGTATTTCCAGCTTCAGTGTGACATTCTTAACACGCTGTACATTTTGCACCGTTGCTCAATCAAAAGTGATTATGTGTTAGCACCTTCAGCGAGAGAAAAGTAGATTAGGAAGAATAACATAAAAGATGTGAAAACAAAAACTGCTACAGACAAAGCCTGACTTGCTATCTTTCATGGCATAAAGAACACGAACATGACCCAGGGAGGAGATATTGGTTATCAGAGAGAAACAACCTCAACGAGAGGAAAACCAGAGTAGTGCTCTAGGAACGGAAAGAGGGCAGGAGGGAAGATAGAATATTAATGAGGACGATCAAGGATTAACATAGACGGACGATGGGTAACATAAACAAATGAAGAAAAGTGGGAAGGAGGAGATTGTGTTCTTCAAGGGAACGAGGGAGATAGAGAGAGAGAGTGGCGAGGTGTAGCTCAGGGAACGAGGAACCTCGAGCTGTGGTTCTCGCCGGAATGAGTTTACAATTGTCACATTGTGGTAAGTGAAATTTTCTTGATCTAACGAAGCTCACTGTGATCCTGAGGCTCGTTCCTTCCCTCCATGATACTTGTCTCATCACTCAGTGAGACATTCTCACTCTCTGAAGCTTGCTCCCTCATTCGCAGACACATATTCCTCTCACTCGCTGAAACGTGTTTTCATGAGCGCTGAGAAACAATTCCTCACTCTCTGAGACATGTTCCCTCATTCACTGAGACGTATTTCCAAAGTTTATGAAGCATTCTCTTCGCCGTTCAAAAAGGATCCCTTAGTTGTTATGTTATCTCATCTGAAATTTTTCTCATGAGCTTGATCCTTCGGTCAGTCTGGTATAAAAATTTTGGAAAACGAGACAAAATTTTCGAATCTCTTATAAGACGCTTTACCGACTTCTCAAAACATTTTTTGTAGCGAGATATACAGTATCGAACCGTCCGATAAGGATTCCCGAAGATGACAACAAATTTCAAGTAATTTTTTGAAATCCTGGCATACCCTGTACCTGATAGGGCTGGATTTGCTTGACTACTTGAGCATAACTTTGGATCTACGAGAGATCCACCCATCTGTGAAAGCCAGTGGAGTTTCAGAAGTTTATTGATTCATCAAAGTATCATTATTATGACTGCTGACAATTTCCAAATTCAAAAAGTATGGGAAACTTACAAGATTTTATGATGTTATCTGAACTTGATTTCGCACCCTGAGGTCGTCCCATGGGAACGGCTCTACGAAATTTTGATTTCTGAACCAACTTTATAATGTGTATGTTATGATTTACCAACTGGAGTCGAACACAGAACCTTTGTGATCTGTGTAATTCTTCTTCTGCTACCACTCACCAAGAGAGAGAGAGAGAGAGAGAGAGAGAGAGAGAGAGAGAGAGAGAGAGAGGTTCTCAATCAGCTGAGAGCTGGCCTGGCACCGCTGGAGGAACTCTCGTCCTCCAGGTCTGCAACATTTCTTTTTTCCACCGGCTGGTCAGGGTGCCTCAGTCGTGTAGTCTTGGGTCCTCATTCACGTTCCTTCACTTACTTGAACATTATGGATATTGATATTGCAAGACGTGTAGTACTACTTTTGGCTGATTTAGAATCGTAGCATAGAGACATGAACCTTTACCTTTTGTATAATCATTTGCAATGAAATTCTAATAAACAAACAAAAGTTTACATCTTGGTGGTATCCACGTGACGCTTTCACTCGATCACTGAAGTAACCGTTGCCCTAACCCTTCACTAATGAGCGACATTATCTTAATCTCTAAATGTGGGCGTCACTTATCTATTTTTGTCTTCATTAAGCGTTGTAAGTGGACTGATGGTTGTTGATATTGGCTCTTGGGAAGCTAAACCCTTACTTTCTCTGGGAAATACGGAAATCGTATTCTAGTGGTTTACTCATATCGTAACCACACAGGGACTGACACACTGCGGCTATGGTAGTTTCCTTCTTCATGACCGAGGCAATGACGCTAAAGATGAGCTCCAGCATCAGGGGGTTAATCTGCTCCCATGCGAGAGTTGTAAACAAAAGTTACGGTACTGCTTCCCTCGCAAGTTATTCTCACAGTACTAGATCCTTTACGTGCTATCATATATATATGGTAATGTGCACGGTTATAAAACTGACGTATTAAAAGTCCTTACTATTCATAAAGAAGAACCTAACCTTTTAAACGCACCAGTTCACTGTGTGTAAAGACGGAACCCTATTGCCCTAACCTCTCTAGAATTAGTCTTCTGGCCTCTGATGGTTTTTGGAGAGAGCACATAATGATAAGATGGGATGATACACTTTCATGTATACCTGTTAACACATCGCTTTCTCCTTCTGGTATGTAAGTATTTAAAACTTTTCTCCTCCTTCTGCCCCGGGACTAGATCAAGGAGACTCAGGTGATTTGTTCGAGAATTTGCTCGCAGTTCTTTAGGAGACTAAAAGATCTTGTGCTCAAGAAGAGAATACTGCTCCTATTCCAAACCTCTCAAGAGTAAACGTAGTTCATTTCCCTGGTGTTGAACCACAACTGACCTAGTGCCTGAGCTGGCGATTTATGTATACAAAAGGTTTCCACAACTGTGATCAACTGTAATGAAGGAAAGTTTTCATTGCTGTTACATTCTCTGGGTCATTGCCTGGCACGGGCCGTTTTGGAAGGAAAGCTACAGGTATGTTAACAGAACAAAGTCAAAGTCAGTGAGAACACCGTTTCAACGGGCTACATTATAACACCTGACCATTGTATACTCCGGGCATAATGTGACCTGGGTCAGATATCATCCTGGGGGTTGATATGACCTGGGCTATTTCGCACACTCCCAGGCTAGAACACACTCCGTCTTGCTGCACGAGGAAGTATGAAACAATATAAAGAAAGTATTTGATATTGACCAGACTGTTTTACACCTTCCCCTCCACCTGTTTTACAGGTGTGAATGAACGTGGCCTATTTATTTTTTGTCCTTTTCTGGCGCTACCTCGCTGAAGGGGGGAGGGGGATGCTATTTCCTGTGTGGTGGGATAGCAACAGGAAAGGATGAAGGTGAGCAAGTATGAATATGTACATGTGTATATAGGCGTCTGTGTATGTACATATATGAATATGTTGATATGTATATGTATGTATATCTGCCAGACGCTGACAATCCCTAAAGTCTGGATCATTATACCTGTAAAAGTTGATCTCTGTAACATCATGCCTGTATAAGTACATCCTGTATCATCATGCCTGTATAAGTACATCCTGTATCACCATGCCTGTCCAATATAATATCACAGTATCAGTGACTTACAGTGACACAGTACGTCAGGTGGGAGTACTAGTGGTGTGACCTCATGCAGGATGTGGGTCACTGAAAATTACTGTTCGTTAAGCAGGGGAATTTCTCCTTCCCTCTCCTCGTAGATCTGCTCCCAGCACAGCATGATAGGATGTTGTCAGATCTACTGATGAGAAACGGGAAGGTACGAGGTCAACATATTTGGTGATAGCATATTTCGATGTAATGTTGATTTTATACTGACTGATGACATGTTGTACCATATTTCATTGATCTGTATGAACCTGTAAGTCTTTAGCAAACATGAGCTTAGTGATACAACAAGGGAGCACGGTAGTAATGGTAACACAGGTAGAAGCTACGAATTCAAATATTGACGCGTTTCATTTGGTATCGTACCTTCATCAATTGAATGAATCATATCCGTAATGCAGTTGAATTAGTGTAGCAAACACTGACGAACTTAGGAAAATTTACCAGATTTTTATTTACACAGCACTTTTACTTTTCGTCCAAAAAGTCTAATTTCCGGTGTTACAAAGAAAAGTTATTCACATAAGTGTTTGACGTAATTTTAAATGTGATTTCTCAATGATTATAACAACTAGCCTCTCACGTGTATGCAGACGGGACATGTCTCATTAGTGAAAATAACTGAGTCACATTATCTAAAGACGCACCGGTAGGTTTGCTCTTGTGCTCGTAGGTTTAAAAATGATTAGAATTGTACAAGACAATGCGAGAGTGCATTTTGATTGCAGCTTATTTACTGTCAAGGCATCACGTTCATTATAGGAGTATCAAGTTCGATGTAAGTACGTAGTGCTCAATATAGTGGTTTTACGCGAATGTGAGATTCATATCTGGAAAACTTGCAACATATTCTCTATAGCCCATATCGTCCTAGCAATAAAGGTACCATCGTCACTGTAAAAGCACTGAGTTAACTGTAACTATGCTTTGTTTTCTAAGTTCACATACAGTGGCCTAAGTTTGTTGCGACTGTATTATCGTCAAAATCTGTGATAAAAGACAAGGATCGTTAAGCACAAGCGAAATGTCAAAGTCAAAAGCAGTTTAACCTCTCGAACACGTCTGTACGATCCTTGAGCTCAACGTTAAGGTCCTTCGGTTTGATGACCTAGCCTTTGGCTTGATGTATAAGTGTCAAGTCAACAGTTAGGCCATCATAACCCAGAATCAGATTGAAGTGGTCAAGGGATATACCTTCGTGCTTAAGGATCGTAACGTCGTGATCAAGGGGAACGTTAACCGAGAGAACAGAACACATATACTCCAGTCTTCGTTGCTGCCAGGTTTTCGAACATACGTCCATGTTAGTACCTCGTAAGAAGGCCAATATCCTCTCATAGAGTGAGCCTGGCATACCCTTAATGATACCTGTCTGGTGCAACTTGGGCCATCTGTTTACATTGAAATGTACTTCCAACACTCAAGAAAAGTTATGAATATTACATATTTGCAGTTCACATGATCTGTAGTTTTTGTGAGAGCCAGAGAAGACCTGCCGAGAAGTAGATTACATTAAGATGACCTCGTGACAATGCGATGTAAAAGTTAAACAGATTCATGAAGCTTTCCTTAAACGTTATGAGATATGGCTTTTTTGCATAGATATATGTAGATATACAAACATGAAATATAGATGCACAAACGCATATATACGCACACATACACAAACATGAACACACACATCTATACCGGCCTCACGCAACGCCCGTACACCCACTTCCGGCTTCACGCACGCCCACACATATACACCCGACATCACCCACGCCCATACATGTACACCTGGCCTCACTCACGCCCACACAGCTACACCCAGCCTCACCACGCTCACAAGCAGTGGCGTATCTAGGGTATGGCAGGTAGGGCAGGTGCCCTGGGCGCCACTTGAAGAGGTTTGGTTTTGTGAGATAAAAAAGAAACTTGCCTACTTTTCAACTATAGTAATATTGTGCTACTATCAGTTGCTTCTACGTCACAATTTTGATGAAATAAGTCTTTAACTCTAAGTCTTTAAGAGTTCATATAAATTCA
>JAUUDY010018265.1:0-16072 GCA_032361765.1 Panulirus inflatus
AGTAGCTGTGTCTAGTCATTGCCATTTGTGTCTTCTTTATCCGTCACTGTGTACAGTCCATTCAAATAACAGTATTTTAAGACTTGGTTTTTTCTTGAAGCCCTGTTTCTTATATACCAGTCTGTAATTGCTTTCATCTTTGCAGTGATACTAATGTCAGACCAAAATATAAGGGAGAGGAGAGAGTGAATGAGAGGGACTTCAGAATGGAGAAATGAGGTTGTGTGCAAGAAATTCCGTAGGAGAGAGTGTGGAATGTCGCATCGATAGAATGTGTACAGTAGGATGTTAATGTGGAGTTTGTGTGGTGGGGCTAAGTGTGTTAGAGTGGTAGTATGCAGTATTGTGTGGATGGATAGAAAGAATAAATCCTTGTAGCAGTAAGGAAAAAGGAGCTGATGTGTGTATTAGTGATTTAGTATGGGAAAATGTGTTGATGGACAATTAAGGGGTTTGTGTGTGGGAGGGGTCCTTCCTGGTAGGAAGGAGTATATGGAAGTAACAAATAATTTTCAGTTACAGTCCAATGACAAACAGCAAACAGAAACCCCAGACGCTAGGGACAGTGTGTCGGAGTGTGTAAAAGGAGAAAGTTGGGGATGAAAATTAACAATAGTGAGGTAATGAGGTCTATCAAAGAAAGGAAACATGATATTTTGGGCATAATTGTGGATGGGGAGAACCTGGAGGAAGTAGAGTGCTATGGATCCTTGGAAGTGGACTTCACATAGGGCCTGAAAAGAGCCATTGGGTGAAATGGGTGACCAGTGTTCTGAGTTCATTGATGAGTGTGTGCAAGGAGACAATGTTAGGGTAAAGATGGGCTTGTTTGAAGGTACAGTAGTCCCAGCAGTGGTGTGTACATGTCTGCTCTATACTTCAATTGCAGAAGAATGGAGGAGGTTGGACACATTTGGAAATGAAATTTATTAGTAACAGCATGTGATGTGGGTTGTGCTGATCAAGTAAGGAATGGCAGTGCAAGATAGGTGTAGTTGAAAGCACAGTATGATTGAGAGGGCTGAACAGGGTGTGTTAGAATGACCTGACAAATGGAAGGGATGAGGAAAGAAAGATTGAGAAGATCTATGTACCAGAAATGAAGGAAGGAGGGGGTGGTTAGACCAATAAGAAAATGAAAGAAAGTGAAAGAAGCACCAGGGTATCATTTTATTGTAAGAATTTCTTTCGTAGCATTCTCGTATTTTGTACATTGCAATACTGCATAATACTTCTTTGTAGTTGAGGTGTGCAAAAAAATAAGTTTTTCATTGGAAATTTTTCTAGTGTGAATTGAGAACCATAAAATTTCAAATGTGGAGTAAATAACCATTAAAGATTTGTACAACTATATCCTATAGTTTTCGTAAAAACAACACTTTTTAAACTGGAAGATGCTGTACGGAAGTAAATCCTTATTCAAATTATTTGGCTCTAAGGATAGTTGATACCCTCATTTCTCAGCACAAAGTTTATATCTCGGTTAGATTTACTTAAAAGTACATACAGTTATGTACCTGACCTACCCTATTGGAACTGGAAGTGAAGTCAATAGGGGGGGAAAAAATGTAAAGCATAAATGCATCCTTAAAAAGGTAACTTCAGGCAGGAGAAATGAACGAATTTAAAAAAAAAAATGACCTGATCAGGTTCACTTTAAAAATCTGTGCACTTAAATTTCTTTCAGAGTAAAACAAGGAAGAAATATACTAGTTTTACAGAATATCACAACAAAGATATCTAAGGAAGAAACGATAATTTATGAAATGTTCATAAATCAAAATACTTCATACAGCATGAAGTCATTTTGATTATTCATTGCACATAAAACTAATATTAAAGGGTTATAAACATATTCCTTGTTGAAACAATGATCGAGGCAAAAAATGTCACTTTCCCACCCATCAACTTTGTTCCATCTAATAAACTAGTTATAATTGTTACGCTTATGGCATTTAATTTCTTATGTCTGTTAAGTCTGTAGTTTGTCTTTTATTTCTCGTGTTACTTCATAATGTGCGTCAAACGTGTAGTTGGTCCAACATGTAAATCAATACAGAAATATAACATTACATAACTCCTTAAACTAAAGTTGTAGTAAATAAAACTGAATTGCCGCTAAAAATAAAGAAGCTGAATACATAATGTTTTCCAGCGCTAAACTTTATAAAAATCGTACAGGTTGTTTCTGACCAATGTCTCGTATAATATTGGTATAAGGAAAATAAATTATAATTTCGGTAAAACAATTGTTTGTTGACATACCCCGCGCCACCAGGTTGTAAATACAGGGAATGACCTACCGTGGTACAGTATCTAGCTCAAGTTTGAAGTTCACCTATTTTTAGTGTTCCTGGTGTAACAGAGGAGGAGTAAAGAAGATGGGGACATATCTGGAGGAGATGAAAACATATTTTCAAACACACAACAAGCAGAAAGAGTATGTGGGCCATAACTCCAAGGTGCACACCATTGGTTGGAACGCCGACGGTCGCCGCTTGGCCTCAGGCTCTTATGACAAGTGTGTCACTATCTTTGTTTTTGATGGGCATCGGGAGACACTGGTAAGAAGCTTTATAATATTTATTGTCTTTGGCTAGTGTATTACTGATGTGTTGTGCTTATTAGGCGATATTTTACTTTAACTTTGCCACCCTGTTGAGTTTCGTTATTGTGTGATTGCCATGAATGTATACCAGTTTAGTTCCGCGTCGCTGTTAGCTATAGATATTGTTTGATTTTGTTCTGTTTTGCTAATGTAGTGTTTAGAGAATTCAATGACAGTTGTAGATCATGAGTTGCATTGTTATAGTTTATTATATGATAGTAAAACAAGGTGATACGAGCTAAGTATGCCATGTATAATGTGGAGTTATTGTTGGATATTAACAGAATCCATAACAACTTCATCTGTCAGCCGAAATGATAGACGAAGTTAAAATATAGTATCATATAACTCGTCTTAGTTCTAGTTTTTCCCTTAACCGGAGTTGCATCCTTCAATTTGTTTAACTTCAGAAATCAGAGCCTTAGGTAGGCTAACTGTCACTGTCACTGGTTATATTTATGCTCTCTAAGCCATACCTGGGTGATAAGAGTTCACCATACCAAACTTAGGTTTTGAGCATGTAAAGACCCCTTACCATTGAGAATTGTCTTAGGTTGTATTTTATGAGTTCCATTTACATGATCCTCTTCAGTCATTAATGTAGTGTAATTAGATTATTAACATATCTGATTTGATATATATCAATATACAGTAAGGAATTACTATTCTCCGAAGGGAAATCTAGGTCATTCTAAGATGAATGTACACACACACACACACACACACATCTTTCTGAATGTGGTAACCTAATTTTGTCACAGTACGTATGATCCAGTTTTTTAAAGGTTAGTCTGTCACATAACTGAAATGGTTACTTTAGTTAGGCTGTTTATTATGAATATAGCACTCGTCTCCAATTGGACTGTCACAGAAATGAATTGGTTGCATTCATTTCATCTCATATATAAGTGATATTTACATTGAATTAGCTTGTTGTTTGAATTAAGTTGTCTTTTATTTGCCATTAATGTCAGTAAAGTAGTTGCCTGCATTGTTGGGTGTAAGAACTCTGACCTTCAAGTTCGCATTTGCCTTAACATGTTAGAATTATTTCCATTAGCTAACTTGGCTAACATTTTTGTGTTATTATTATGCATGTTTAGGAGAATTAAAGAGCCATTGATTTCAGTCTTTTCTATATGTGATAAAAAAACGGATTTATTGAGTGGGTGAAGTAAACAAGATCCAGTTTTTGCTCTTTTTTATAGAGAAAGGACTACACATACAAAGGTCATGGTGACAGCGTTGACCAGCTATGTTGGCACCCAACACATTCTGAGCAACTCACATCAGCTAGTGGAGACAAGACTGTCAGAATATGGGATACAAGGACACACAAATGCTCTGCAACCATCAATACAAAGGGTCAGGAAAGAAGTATCTCAATTTATTTTTAGTGTTAGACATGAATGAAATATACTGCTGATGATGAATATCTTGAAATAGAGGTGTTATGAATTATATTAGTAATGTAAATGTTTGTTTGTGTTTGATACTTATAGTGGGGTTACATGTGCAGAATTTATTTCTTTGTCATATTTATAGTGGAGTAACATGTGCATGATTTTGTTTCTTTGTCAGACAATATTGAAGGTAAAACCCCCTAAGGATTTCTCAGCAAAGAATTCAGAATTTTTATTATGATGGTTGCACATCATGAATTATTTGTGTAGTAGTCATATATTATGTGAAACACCTGTCATTAATAATGAGAAAACAGAGGTTAGAAACTGCTTGTGACAACTTGCAATAAAAGTCCATGTTCTGACAGTGTATCATAACTCTGTAAGAACTTTACTTAATGAGGTGGTGAAGTAGTGAAGTTGTTTAAACTGCTTATACACTCTAGGTAGAAGGTTTCGTCTCATCTCAGCTACCCTAGAAGGTTTGCCTCCACTTCACTCTGCTATATATAAGCACCTGATCCATGTTACTGTCAAAACATAGTAGGAAGCAATGTCAACCACAGTATATCCTTATTTACTGTGTAAAAGCCATTTAGCTACTTCTCAAGGGTTCAATTTAGAATTGTAGCAGTACCCTGTTGTGTTGCTGTAACTTTTTTGTGATAATATATTTATGGGTACTTGAAAATGGGGCTCTGACAAAAATTTGCTGTGTTTAACAGGTGAGAACATTAACATCACCTGGTCTCCGGATGGCTATACCATTGCAGTCGGGAACAAGGAGGACCTGGTATCATTCATAGATGTTAGAAGCCAGAAGATTCGTCATGAGCAGCAGTTCAAGTTTGAGGTCAATGAGCTGTCATGGAACAATGCTAATGACCTGTTTTACCTTACCAATGCACAGAGTGGCCAGGGATACATACATATATACAAGTTAGTCCAAATTCTTTTTTCTTTAAAAGAAATATGTGTATTATATTATTTTATTTTTGCTTTGCAGTTGGATGGCCCATATTGAGCTTTGTCCATAAACTCTGCATAACAACCGCATCTAAGCTGAACCCTTTCTTACACTTTTCTTTGTCCCTCTACCATATCTCCAGTTGTCCTTAAATCTACTCCACCCTCCTTGATTCATGCACGTATACATTTTTTCTCAGTGTTGTCTTTACATGTCTATAATTTTCATCCATTTTACTCCTCTGACCACTCCTTTTATGTGAGAAGTTCAAAGGAAACTGATTTGATCATAACAGTTTAAAGAGAAAATTTGGGGACTGAAATGTACACTTTCAGTGCTTCCCCCATTCCTCTCACAGTAATGATCTTCAAATATTCAGTAATCAGAATCATATCTTGTTATTTGTTTCTATCTGTCTGTATCTCTGAAGCCTGTTCCACTCCCTGTGGCCACCCCACAACAAAAGTCTCCAAAACTGGTAAACTCGGTGCTACTTTGCTTTTAGTGCCTTACCCTTAACAGGCCACAGATGAGGGCATCTCTAGTGTAGTGTCTCCAGAGGCTCCTACCTAAGGTTTTTACAAACTACCATCTAATAATCCTGCCTGATATTCCAACCTACTGCTTCTGCCTAATGTTCCTACTTACTACTTCTGCTATTTATATTGACATATTTATCACCCTCATCCTTAAAACTTATATACCCACTTCAGTTTAATGAATATTAGATCCTTCCTTCTCTTTTCTTTGTATTCTTCAAATTGTCTACAGTATCATTTTGTAATAAAATTTCATAGTGCTACACTTTTAGTAGGTTTCTTTGCAGACTAATTGCAGTTGCTCATTTAAGTGATTAGGAAACCTTCTTCCATTCATCTCATTATTTTGCTGTGCACCTAGTTTTATGGTTGATCATACAGTGACAAGTAGCTGTAACATCTGTTCGAGTATATACTTCTCTTTCTTGTTGGTTTCTCATTCAGTCACTGATGATATTTTGTGTTATATATTCTCTAATACTGTAATATTCTCTCGTTTGTCAGTGTTACTCTATATTGGTGGATTAAAGAATGATATTGAATTATGATAATGATAGCTAACGAGTGGTCATGACATGATTCAACCACTCTGCTTTATAGTGGGTAAAGGCCCACAAGACAATATGTGATGATAGAAGCAATTATGGTTGTGGTAGAAGTGACTGTGTTAATGATAAAGGTAGTATTGATTTTCATGATTTCATTACTAATGACATGTTATTATTTGACCATTATGTGGCTCAATGCAGTTATGTAACCCAGTTTGCTCTTGTAATCATGTACAGTGAATTATTGTTTATTGTATATTTTCTAATATACAGTTACCCAGAAATGGAACTTGTACACTCCATCCATGCCCATCCTGGTAACTGTATATGTATCAAGTTTGAGCCCCATGGACGGTATTTTGCCACTGGATCAGCTGATGCTTTGGTGTCCATTTGGGATGCACAAGAACTTTACTGCAAGAGGACACTACCCAGGTATAATTTGATGTTCTGTTTCATGAGAAGCTTTTATGAAGATTTTAATCTTATCCCCAAAGTGGTAGTGGACTGGGTGATGGTTTTGATGACAAAAGTAAAATTTAGGCAAGGATGTATGACACTTGCTTTCGTATAGTTAAGTTTTACTTTTGATAACTTTTTTGTGAATCCTCAGCACCTTCATTATCTCTTCTAGATCCATTCTGATTAAACATTTGTTCTTATCTGCTTTAGGTAAACATTTAAAGCAAATTTTAACATGTGCAATTTATCTTCCACAGATTAGAGTGGCCAGTTCGCACTCTCAGTTTTTCTTATGATGGACAGCTGTTGGCTTCAGGAAGTGAGGATCAGACAATTGACATTGCCCACGTAGATACTGGGGAGCAAGTGGCACATATTAGTGTTGCTTATCCTACCTTCACACTGGCATGGGTAAGTGAATTAATATAGCATGCTGTTTGATCATAATAAAAACTAAGGAGAATTTAGTATAGTGGTTGTCAAAATGTCACTGTATTCGAGTTAAGAGAACAGGTGGATGTAATGATGTTATAAAGAATGGTATAGGGATGGAAATGGGAAGTAAGGAAAAAAGATTGGTTTTACAATATTTATACATGTAGAAAGAACAGGTATGTGATCATTTAGAAATGTGGCAAGAACAGGTATGTGAAGAATTTGGGTAGAAGTGTGTGTACAGTTGAAATGAGTGTCTGTTGTTGATGTTACAGGGAAAGACTGATGATAAGATGGAGAGGATTTGAATTTGTTTCAGCTCTGATGTATGGCTCTGAAAGCCAAGGGTATACAGGTCAGGATAGGTTCAAAATAACGTCTGTGTATATGGATGATTTTCGTAGTATATTTGGAATAGGAAGATAAACAGAATGAAGATGTGAAAGATTTTTGTGGTATGAAGAAGTCATTAGAAAGGCACATGGAGGAAAGTTGTTCAGGATAATGCATTTACATGTAATGTATGGCTGATAATGGGTTGGTCAAGAAGATATATAGCAGCAGAATAAAAAGTACAAGGAGGAGAGGTAGACTGTTAAAGAGATGTATAGATGTTGTGAAAGAACTGATTAGGGCATGGGATATTTCAAGTGATACCAGAGGAATAATTAGGAATTGAATGCAGTTGAAATCTCTTGTTTATGGAGATTATGAATGGAGATGTTAGTCTGACTTGACAGAGCAAGTAGTATAGAAAGTGACAGAGGAAGAGACACTCATAAAAGTGGCAGTTCATTTGTCACTTAACACACTGTGCATGGGTTGGGGATGTTTCAGTGATGGAAGCTGTTTGTACTTGGTCCACCTCATTAGATTGTGAATTCAGTAATAATAATGAATAATGTTTTACCCTATCTGTTGGATTGGAATCATAGTAAGAGGATGCTCTTTGTTCAAAACATTGTTAATACAACACTGTTTATGAGCTACCAAGATATTAACCCAAGCAAAACAAAGGTATAGATTGATAGATATTTGCATTAAGTGAATCAAGAAAAATTACCTTTTTAGTATATGTGTTGCATAGAATATAGTATTCATCATGACTTCCTCTGATTTTTCACATTTTTCTTCTCAACATTATTTATTGGATTGATATGTTTTCATTTGGATACTGTAAGAGGGCTGAATATTTTATTTATTCACTGTTGATATAGAGCTGTTAATGATAATGTTGCCTATAAATACATTAGTGTAAAGTTTGTCCCTTCACATGATAACAGATTTTGCTACAGATGATATGAATAAGCAGAATTTGTTACAGATAATTTTTTTCTAAAGCTGCTAATTTTTTTGACCTCATAGCTTCCTTTTTGTTAGTACCTTGGTTGAAGTACCTTGTGATCTTTTAGCGCTGTTTTCTTTATTGGCATTTTTCATTAGTCATATTGATAGCCTTTACATAACCAGTTTATGTGACTGAATGCAGAATTATCACGCAGGACTGAATGCAGAATTATCACACAGGAAAGCTGAAACTGAAAAATTTCATTACATTAACTTCCAGCATGCCAGAAAGTTCTCTGTATTTTTGCAATTCCTGAACTTGATGATGATTATTACTAGCTCACTCCTTGAGTGTCCAGCCATAAAGTATGTAGCTTTTAGAATGGATTAGCAGGGTGTGCCTCTTTTGATTATAAGAAATTTGTTGCAGCTGGAAGTTCATGTAATCCTTTACTTATGATGAATGTTATTATAAAGCTTATTTCATGGAGAATTATCAAGGATTGCAAGCTAAAAGGAACCAAATACACATACTTTTTCTATTGTAATACAAGAAAAGTGTATTAGATAATCGTTGCATTCATAAGAATATCCCAAAAACTTCGTAGGGCTCTGCAGTTTTAGCCCTTTCAATCTTTGTAAGGCACAGTTGAGGCAGTGTTCCTCGGCAAAGTTTGGATTATATATTTGAGCTGGATTTCAGAACAGCTAAATGCATTTAGGTGTGAGGATATTGTATTCTTACTTAAAATTTTGTGGTGCCTTTGAATATGTCACAGAGACCTTTTCTGTGTTCCTGCTGCACATACCATATGATTTTGAGTTTTGACGAAGAACAAAGCAACCACCTCCCCAGGATGGAAGTAGAGGATGATAACAGCACAAAACCAAACTTTTTCTGATAAGAGAGACCGGTAAAACACTCCCCTTTGCCATTTTGCTGTTTATTCTGGAGTGGACCAGACCAATGTGACTTGGGAAAAGATGGAGTACCCCATGGTGGAGGTAGCAGGATTTAGCAGCAAGAAAGTGCTTGTGTGGAAGTCGCATCCATTGAGCTTACAACCAGAGACTGGTCATTTGGGGTGGTTTTGTGTTCTTTGTATTTACTAGTGGGCTTGCCATTCGTTGTATGGTCCAATGCAATGTCTTGACAAGACCAGAAAGCTGAAGGACTTTCAACCTAGTGTCAAGTCAAGAAAAGAGAACAGTATCATTAAGTGCCTCATCCCATTTTCAGCATCCACGGCACTTCCTTCTGGCATATGCTTGTGACGACAAAGATGACCGTGATCGTGACCGTGATGCTGGGACAGTCAAGCTTTGGGGTCTTGGTGAGCGGAGCTAGGAGTCTTACTGATTTCCCCTGAACAGAGGGGAATGCTTATCATATATTTTTTACTTAGACATTAAGGACAGTTGCTGTGGCTTTGTAGATGATGCAAATTTTATTTCAAAATTTTCAATAACTGAAAATAACTTTTGATAATAGAAATTCATAAAAAAAGCTACAGGAAGTGTATGTGTCAAGGAGAAACACTGCGTTATTACTCAAGTGCTTAGAAATGATAAGAAAACTCAAACACAAATGCATGTCAGAATGGAAGGCAGTGTTATGATATTACCAACATCAGAAGTTGAATAACGAACTTTGATGAAAAAAGAAAAAACACAAAAGACAAATGAAGATACTGAATAGATAACATGTTTTTTGGTCATGGCTTGTGTTTTTAAAAATGTAATGAATTCTCTTTAAGTTATTGGTCACATTATTAGCAATAGTTTTGGCCATCCAGAGTATTCTAATTAATTTGTGGTATAAATGCATCATTTGTAATAAAAGATTTTTATGTATTTTCATTTGTTGTTTCCTTTGTTTGTATAAGACAAAATTATACACTCAAAAACTCAGTGAATTAGATGCTTGTCAGATCCTTCATTCAAGGAAAGGCTTGTCCAAATGCTTAAAAAGTTCTTAGTAATGTACACAAACCAGAGGTTCAAACTGATAAGTAATTTTCTATTATGCTTCATTTACAAAGTTAGTGTACTTCTTTCCCAACTCTGAATAGGCTGGTCTTCGTATTTTCTCTGAGTCAGTCACCACTTTCCAATACAGTTTAGCAGGTATACTTAGCAAATGTATATCTATGTAATTTGAACATTCACTTTTGTTCCCCTTGTCTTAACACGGTGGCTCTACAGGCTTTTCTCCATTCCTCAGACGCCTCACTTTTAGCCATACATTCACTGAAAATCCTACTCACCCAATCATCATTGCTGTTTTCCTCCCCTTTCTTTCTTGAGCAATTGAATTGCAATCTAATTCATTCCAGCTGCTTAGCCACACTTCATCTTATACAAAGCTTTCATCGCTTCTCTTTTCACCAAACCACTTGCCATGACTGTTGCTTCACATGCATCCATATTCTAAACTCCCCACATCTACCACCCTATCATCAGACACATTAACCAATCTTTTAGAATACTCACTCCATCTCGTCTTCACGTCTTCTTTGCCTGTTATCACTTCCTCATCTCTCACTGATGCTCCTAATTGTTCTTTTGTTCTCACACTATTTACCTCCTTCCAAAACATTTCTTATTCTTCCTTGAGTTTGCTGATATTCATCCGCTTTGCTAAAGTAGATAACACAATAAGGTATAAAACAAAGTCTCATTTTTGCCAGATATGCATTTTCTGAGAGAAATTAAGAAAGAAATTTATTTCATTATTTTTTTCTGAAAGTAGATTTGGGTTTCTTTTAACCTGATTAGCACTCACATTTGCTTCTTCAAGAATTTAGAGTGTATAAAGTTGCTATACCTTGGACCAAAGTAGTCATGTCCTCGATAGCAAACTTTTGAAACTTTGATATTAGAGCCAACTGCTTTCCCACATTGATGTAAGTTTTTACCTTTTCCAATACTGTGGGAAGTGTCAGCAGATGTAAAGTCATAATCTAAGGTACACTGTGTGTATCTTTGGTTCATAAGTTTTCCTGTAGCATCCTTAAAGTTTCTTTTACTGGGTAGGCCTTTCTGTTAACACTAATGAACATAAGTGGTTTACTCTTGGGGTAGGTAGGTATCTGAATTACCCCAGAACTATATTAGAAAACATTCAAAGGAGCTTGATCCTATTGTGGAAACCAATAATGCATTCTGGGTTCTGGTAGACTTTAGATGTGTTTGTGTACTTTGGAAAGCTTGTGAGTTTGCAAGGAAAAACTGATACTGAATTATTATTTGGCCTTTACCAACATATATCCATTGTTAATATTTTTTACTCATGGCTTTCTGTTTTCAGTTATGCCACCGGGTGTGTTTAGTACAGCCAGCCAGATTGTAAACACTCATTGCTATGAAAGCCATAGAAGTGAAGGTTAGTTTTCTGTGGTCGTTGGGATTTTACCATTTATATTTATTCTTGTATATGATTTATGCAGTTTTATCTTTTGAACAAAATTTGTGTTCTTTTCTTTTTTTCCTCCTCCTCCTCTTCTTTTTCTTCTTTTATTCCCTTCATCTTCTAGGACCTTAACCATCATTGGTATACCTTACTGGGGTCTTAACCATCACAGGTATACCTTACTGGGGTCTTAACCATCACAGGTATACCTTACCATGGCTGAAACCATTACCTGCAAAGTCTTCCAGAGTCTTAACAATCCCTGGTATTCTCTATAAGAGTTTAACCATCTCTTTTATACTGTACCAGGGCCTTAACCATTACTAGTATACCCTACCAGGGCTTTACCCATTACTAGTGTATTCTCACGGTTGTAACCATCACTGGTATGCCCCATCAGGCCCTTAACCATAATTGGTATACCCTACCAGGGTATTAATCATAAATTGTATACCTTACCAAGTACTTAACCATCAATGGTATAACTACTAGGGGTTTAACCCTCAATGGCATACTCTATTAGGGGCATTACCATCATTGGTATACTGTACCAGGGGCTTAACTATTATTAGTATATCCTACCAGAGGTTTAACCATCACCGGTATACCCTACCAGGACCATAACCCTCACTGATCTAACCTACCAAGGCTTAGCCATCATCATAATGTTCTGCCAGATGCGTAAACGTTACTGATGTAATCTACCAGGGGCCTAACCATCCCTGGTATGCCCTACTTGTGGCTTAACCGTCACTGGTATATCCTACCACGGGCGTAACCATCAATGGTACAGTTTACTAGGGGCCATAACCATCACTTTGGACGGGAGGGAGGCACCCCATTACAATTCATTCAGAGCATGATTTGGCGACCATATAAGGGAGGCTATCAGGCCGTTACACTGCCTGTGGATGCTGCTAGGCAGCCGGCTGGGGGAGAGGGTCGGGGGAGATTCGCGGTGTGGTAAACCCATATAGCTCTAGGGGTTTACTTTATTGTAAACTTACATAATTGAAGGTGCACTTCCTCACTCGCTAAGAACACTGGAGGACTGAATTATATGCACATAACGGTAGAAACGACGGCGTCTATAACAGCCTATTGAATCTTTATATCATGCTAAACGCTTTATCACCACTCCACTAACTACTTGTATTTCGGACTACCCTTGAGTATGTCGGTACTATCTTTAGCTGTAAATTCCTGAACCTTAATATTGGTCAGGTCAAAGGCAAGGCCATCACACCCAAAGGTCGCACCTCCCTACTCAAGAGGTTGGTACAAGCCTCTGAAATGTACGCACGATTTTAAGAACTAAGGTGTGGCCCATTTTAAATGAATTAATCGTAATTATCTAGCGTAGCGTCAGACGGCAATGAATTTTATGGGCAGGTAATAAGGTGAAAAGGAGCGTGGCGCCACACCTGCTCGACCTATGCTATTAATACTCGTCCAAACGGTATGTCAGCATCACAACATTCTAAGATTTCGTGTGTTGAGACGCTGTGAAAACAGTAACATTATATATAGTTTGTCTGCAGGTGGTGGGTGCCAAGATGTTAGTTTTAGGTTAAATAGTAAAGGTGCAGTAATGCGTGTGAGAGGAAGCCATTGTGGACGAGACAATATTGGAACTCCCGCGTCTGCCCGATGGCGCCGCGTGCAGGTGCCTCACTTGGCCCGCGCCCAATATGGTCGCTCACACTTCTCTTCTACACCTCATAATTCCACCAATGAGTGCTCCTCTGCGCTGCATATTTGTAATTCTTCCTTGAATGGGGCAGTTATTCATGCGAGTTTTCATTCATTCATGAGGTGATATGCTTTACATTAAATGTATAAGAAAAGAGGAGAGTGACGGCAGCGATACCCGCTTGGTGTCGGCGAGGCTATGCAGGGCGCACCGTCTGGCAACACCATCAACGCACGGCACCAGTTGCTGCTTCCAATGAAAATTTAAGGACGGTACATTCTTTTATTGGCCGGGTGGTGAGGGGCGGCTTGGGGTCGGGTGGCTGAGGTGCAGCGGGAGCGTCTTTAACCCGGACCTGTACCATTATCTGGGGAGTGGCAACAGCAGGGCGCGGGGAGGGGCCCTCAGGCCTGTTGGCCACCGTGGCTGCCCGCCATAAGGATTATCTCAATTTACATAATGCTAACGAGGAAGTATGACTCCCAGTGGGGAATATTTCTGTCGTACATGCTAGTGATCATACTTACTAGTGGATTACTTAGATTATCTGTTTCCGAAAACAGATAATCATCTTCAGTTGGTCACTAAACATCCCTGTTATACACTTTAATAATGAACAACATAGTAGTTGTGTCATAACTTGTATTATCATGGACCATATATGTAGTTTTAGTGTACTTTAGGATGATTAAGTTGTGTAATACGTTGTTATATCTCACCAGTGAAGACTATTATGTAGTCTGGTATAGTGGACACGTAGATGACCTCGGTTGACGTGTGCGTTCTCGTTGTCAGTCCTCTTGCTAAGGGAAGCGTTGAATCACATCACGTGATAACCCCCCCCAACACACACACATACACACGTGAGTAGCAAGAGATACACGGCGAGACCTTGTTAGCCGGTGCGACCCTGTCATCCTCCCCTTCCGCTGTGCAGTGCAGGCTTTCCGATAGGCGGTACTGGCCATCATCAACGGTAAATGTGCCCCTAGATAGTCTGAGGCATTTCCTGCTCTACGGTGGAGGAACTGTAGCCCTTTAGCAGACCAGCAACACGCTAAATAACCCCTGGAAATGTGTCCACGAAGCATTTATATAACAGTTGAAGATGGGTTGACCTCCTTATCACGGCGGTATGATCTGTGAACTCGGAGGTGACCTTTAACCAAAGGCCAGGCTATCATACACAAAGGTCGTATCATCTTGATCAAGGTTTACAGCGACGCGTCGAGCTCGGGGGCGGTTAACTCCAGTCGGTGAGGAGGGAGGTGAGGGGTTAACGGTGCATTGTCGTGGCGGTTCCACCATTGGTTCATTAGCGACATCCATATATCCGTGCCACAAACAGGCCAGAGGACAGCAGTACACTTGTGCGTGTATCCCATCCTAAGGTTAGGCAATGGGACATTACATTAAAATGAGTCCATTGTAAATTATGGCAACACTGGTGTCACTAACGGATTTAGATTTGTCATTTGTCCTCGTTAAAGCGATAATGATTTATGTCTATGGGTAGATATCGTGCAGTATGATATTATGAACTTTGTAAGGAACTTGCATATGCAGTTTATGGGACAAACTTTACTTAAGTACAATAATTATTTAACTGCAGCAGCGAGGGAGACAGAGAAAACGGTGGCGCTTGAAGGGAGGACTTGTAGGTACACGACGGGTGTACCTTGAGGTTACAGAACAAGTGTTTGTCGTAGGTGTTGGACGGTCGCCCGTAGTAGGTACTTCAGGGATAACCATCTAAGCTACTGTAGAAGTGACGGTTTCATCTACGACTATCATCAGCACTGTAATAATATCATACCAGATACATGAAAAAATGTCAATTCTGTCTTGAGAATAATGTACTCGTATACCTTGTTAAACAATCCAGTCTCAGCCTTTGTAAATAGTTGATTTGCTGCGTAACGTATTCATTATCAAGTTCTTGTAAACGTTCACTCATTATAAAACTTTTAACAGTGTAAAAGGCACAAACCGAAATCCACCACCACCAATTCTACTAACGTTACCACCGCAATCATGGGCTGTACCAACGCCACCCGAGCCACTTCTACCACCACCAGGACTGCCACACTAAACCCATCAACACTACCTCCAGCTTATTACTATCTTCAACACCACCACCTACCCATGTTGGTAAAATCGTTTCCTTAATTGGACGTAGATAACATATATGATTAAGAGAAGGTATTGTTTTTCTGGATGATCTGCATACAATGGCAAGTTTTTAGGGCGTATTTACAAAGTAAAATAATTGAAGATGTCAGAAACGTGTATTGGTAACACTATTGTGACATACTAATACAAGTAAACCAGAATTCACCTTCTAAAACATTGGACGACCATACACCAGCTAACCTAAGCGTGCTTCATATATATTTAACGCGTTTAGGGAAACTCAACGGAATATAACTAGGGCCATCGACCCACCTTTATAATTCATTAGTCACCCCAAGGAAAACGAGACGTTCAGAAATCTCGTTTTCTGTACAATTTCCGGGTGTAAAAATTGTAAGATTTTTACTTGTTTGACCAGTTTTTATGACATTTTCTCATAGGATGTTTCACTGGTGACCCTTAGTTGTTATGATGGAGTCATGTGTGACGTTTTCATTTCGGGAGTTTTTGGTTAGAATTTTCTGGAAGTGGAAATTGTTTGGTGATTGATTGTGGAGCTGTTTTGTATGTTATTTGACTATATAT
>JAUUDY010018375.1:0-13973 GCA_032361765.1 Panulirus inflatus
CTGTACTTTAAACATTCACTTTTGTACACCTTGTTTTCTTAAAACAGCACAATATAGCATTCCACCAAACCTCAGTCACCTCAACATGAGCCATACAGACAAAATCCAAACTAACCAATCAACAACACAAACTCCCTTTTTAAGAAATTCAAGTACAATTTCAACCACTCCATTTGCTTAGTTCAACTTAATCCTATGCAAGGCTTTCATTACCTCTTCTTTTTCCAACATAGCAATTGCCATGACTCTGCATACCTCCATTTCCAAAACATGCCATATGTACCATCCTATCACTGATCACTCAGACCATTCTTCAAAATACTCACCCAATCTCTCCTCACTTCTGCCAGTTATTGCTTTTCCATTTGCACCTTTAACCAAAGTTCCCATTTGTTCTAGTTTTTCAGACTTCCAAAAGAAAATTTCTTATTTTTCCTGATGCTCACCCCAGCCCTTGTTTGCCCTCTCTTTTAGCCACCACATCTTCTTGACTTAGTGCCATTTTCTCTTGTGCATCTCCAACTCAACTTCCCAGAAAGTAATGCTTGTACATCTCCTTTCATTATCAACTTCCTCATCCCATCTAACTTTCTCGCCTGTCCAGCAACAAACTTCCTGTATGCCACACACTTCTTTCGCACATGTAAGAAGTGCTTCCCTAAATATCTCCTAGTCCTTACCTCCTCTCCCTTTTTATTCACCTTCTATTCTACTTTCAGTCTTTCCTGGTACCTCTTCACACAAGCCTTATTTTCAAAGCTCACACATTCATCACTATCTTTCCATTCATATTTTTCTTTTCCTAAAGCCTCTAGAACCCTTATTCTCACCTCCAGCAAATAATGAGACATCCCACCAGCTGTCCTTCTACACACATTCACATCCATGAGTTTCTTCTTTGCATCCCTATCGGTTAGTACATAATGCAATATTGGCCACTTTCCATCACTAATACTCATCCATGTATACTCACAGATTTCCCTCTTTTTAAACCAGGTATTCCCTTATCTGTATGCAATTCCCCATGGGAGAGGCAGTACTAGAAACAAATGAGTAAGTTTAAAAGGGAAACAGTCTCAATTGGTTGCAAATGGTAGACAAGAATATTCCATAATGCCTTACAGTTAATCACTACAGAAGCAAATATGCTGGACATCTTGAAAGTCAGACAATAACAGGGACGAAAACCATGGTGAAATACTTGTTTATTATTCAGAAACTAGTAGAAGGCACTGCATAATCAATATCCCTCAGTCACCTCTTCTAAGGTACTTGTAAAACAAGTACTGTATACACAATCTGCACACACAAGATTTAATAGGTTAAATTTCCACAAACCTTTGTCTAAGAGAAGAGTCCTCTCCAGATGTCACAGATGGTCCCATGTGCATGAGAGGTGATGCTGCTGATGACATAACTTCATCTATGCATTCATCCACAGATGGCTCACTAACCTTACTTTCCGATTTAACTAACACACCTGGAAAGTTAACAGTCTAATGGTATTATGAACCTGTCATATTTCTGCATATTCAAAAAGAATCTCAATCTAACAAGCATGACATCTGAAAAGAAACCCTTTCTCCTATGCAACAATCTGAAGAGCACCACTAACCCAATATGTTACCATGAAAGTTTCTGGGTTGATGGTAAAATAAAAGGCAATAGCAGGAGGTTTATGTGTACGGTGGGATATGGGTGTTAGGTAGACATATAAGTTTAACTACAAACACTTCTTAATTTCCACAATGAAATAATCTCTCCATGAAAACTCATTAGAATTTTACCAGATTCCACTGTGAAAGTTTTTTCTTTTATCACTTCTGTAAATCAATGTGCTACCTTATATGTATGCTAACAGTGTTATCTTATTCTGAAGGGTTTTCAGTACCAACATTTATATCATATATAGTGTCAAGATGAAGTCAATTTCCTTAAAGAAGGGAGCAGCTCAATCTTCATTCTGTGCAAAACTATATCCCATTGTAATGCACTTCTCTGCAGGATCAGGATGCTCTATTACTGGGGTTTTCAGCTTTTCTATCTTGCTAACAAATTGTTAACCTAGATTAGTAAAACTGATCTCCACCAAAACATATGCAACTAAGCAATTGCCATTATGCAGCATACCATCCCTGACTACAGGATATGCCAATACCATGTGTGTCTATTCCACTTATGTCAACCCAAAATAACTATGTAAACTTTGGCTTGGATATACACCTTACCACATAAAACCTACACAACTGATTAAGCAAGTCATGTAGATTACTTCCTTTGTATTTAACAAATGGGGGAAAAAAGCACAAGTAAAAACATACCAGTCAGGCCATCTTTGGCAAAGAGTGTGGAAAAAACTAATGAATTTCAGCTCTTTGGGCATTTGCAGACCACATCATTAAAGGCAAGAAGGTCATAAAAAGAGGGTTAAGAAAAGGGGAAAGAATCACATAGCTTCCCTACCAGAAATACGGTGTCTTGATCATCTCTATCAATGTGTGTAGTCTCCACACAAAGATTATGGCAAACAGCATCCATATATCACACTGATGCAGTCTTTGGATGGCACAAACATCTCGAGAGATACGTGATCAAAATAATGTTTTCAGAAAAGAGAGGAAAGTAGCATCAAATTAAATGGTTAAAGACAGAGCATTTAATCCAGAGAAAATTTCAGAGAGGTGAAAATAGCTAATATATGTCTGCATACAGATGTAGTGTAAAAAACTTAAAATCCAATATATATACAAGTTCATAAATCAATGTACACAGTAAAAACACAATATGTGCACGTAAAGTTCTAACTAAAGACATTCTTATGGCTTAAATGCAAGCAGTAACATATAAATCATATTTCATAAATACTAGTATGCTGTTTCCCACCATAGTGAGGTAGCACCAGTGATACACGACCGAGACTGAAGAAAACTTTTCAGCTCCTTCCTCAGATTCTACTTTTTGAAATATAATACACTAAGGAAAGATTTTCAGCCTCTACCACTCCAACACGTCTTAATTATCTTCTATGACACACATCATATGACTAGATAGTATTCTCTCTACTACTATCCCCTGGGAAGTGTGTATCATCTAAAGGCCTTTAAACCAAACATGTATACTACAGTTCATGCAAAACAAAAGTTATGTAATACAACCTTCCTTTAACAGAATGGAAGAGCATAATACTTAAGGACACAAGGTTTAAAGATTATAGAAATTTTATGGGGTAGGAAAAAGTAATATGACAGGATATGAGAGGCCCAAGATGGTCAGCACTGCCTCTAAAATAAAGAACAAAGTATACCTTAAGCCTTACAAAAGATTACTAGAAAGGAGTCACAAGCCATGCAATCTGCTTAGGTTTATGTTCAACTCACTATCCAGGGCTCGAAAAAAAAAGAAAACAATATATATATGAGCATATATATATCAAAATCTTTTTTGCAATTATGGCTACAATCATGCATGCAGTAAAAAGTGAAGCATTTTAACACATCAGTCAAAGCAATTACCCTTAAATCTATGTCATACAAATTATACACTCAAAGAGTATCACTTTAGATAGAGTATCTAATCCAGCAAAATTTTCACAATTCTAAATCTTTGTGAATTTTGCATCAAATTTTGGATTGCAGTACATAATATGCAATAAATTACCTAAATCTCATCCAATTATGACCAGGCCATATTACTACAGATGTTTTTTGTAATTATTTCAAACTGCATGATACAGTGACAATCAGGAGTAAATCATATAACTTATATTACTTCAAAATGATCTAATCCATGGCAACACTAACTAGAAGCAGAAATCATGCCTTTGAACTGCTTTATCCCCCCCAAAAGAAAAAAATCATGACAGGCATGGAGAAAAAACCTGAAATGCCAATGTTCTTTAATGAATACATCTCCTTCCACACTATCAATCACTTCACACCCTCCATAAACTTAAAGATTCACTACAAAGGTTTTTGCCACAATTCTATAGGTTCATGTCAAAGACCACCTTTACTACATTCTCATCTACTGTACACTATATCTACATGCATCAGTTCAATGACTACTACACCCTTACAATTCAGGTAAAAGGCTATCTTCCTTACATCCTAATTTTCATTATATCCTCTTGGGTCAGATCAAAAGAAAATTTTCAATACACCCTCACATTTGCCACACCATTGCCTTTATTATACAGAGCATCAATATTGTTTGACCAACCCCAGAGGGGTCTGGTTATTCTGTGTTAGATCAAATGCCACCTTCCCCACTGGATCATAAAAATATCCTTATAGATCAAGTTAAAGCCCATCTTTAATACACCCTTGATCCTAAATGCCTTTGACCTGTCCCTCAAGAGGTCAGGTCAAAGGCCAGTAGTGGTTAGTTTATTTCTTTTTAACCTAATCCTTGCAGATCAAGTGAAGTCCACCTCTACAACACCAGCCTTCGACTTCTACCTGCCTTTGATCTGACCTGTCAGGATTGGAACCAAAACAATCTTTGCTCCAAAGTATGAGCCACTAGCCTTTAACCCAACCATTACGAGCTAGGTCAGAAGTCCAGATACAGTGATGGCACAAGAAACCTAACCCTTACGAGTCAAGTGAAACATTTCCAAAATCTTTTGGTTCATATATGCTGGCTGCTGGAAAGAATAAAAAAACATTGCAAAAAAAGTTTTCTTCACTTGGAGCCAAAAAATGGACTTCAAGAAAGAGATTTTGGCATTTGTGATCACTGGCTCACATGAAACAACATACAGAAAGTGGGAGTAACTATTTGACAAGATGGATTTAGAACTTCCTCAAAAAAGAGGCAAAATCCAATACCTCTACAATAATTCCTTATAGACTGCTTAATACTTCTGTTCATTGCATGGCACACAGAAAAGAAATTCATAGTTTTATATCAAGTGGATGTATGATTAGCTCCAAAATCTTAACCAAAGAACTATGCAAGGGCTTCAGGCACAAAATATTTTATCTTCCATTATGCAACTAATTTGAGTAACATGCAAATATGACTTGCATTCAAAAATGCAAAATTAATACTCTAATCCATGAAGATACCTCTGCTGGCATGGTTAATTACCAAGTGTGGGGAAAAAGTGGGTACGTTTGGATATGGCAGTGCCCAAGAAGAGAAAAGGTGGTTTTAATTTTTTTTTTCTTTCTATTCACCTTTGCTTCACACTACTCAGTTCATACACAGGTAGAGCACTAGGTGAAAATTTTTTAATATAGTTAGAAATATTACATTACTCCAAATAAAACTGTCGAGAATAGTGGCTGGCATTGTGTGGAAATATTCAAACTCTTTATCTATCATGCTACAACATCCCCAATCAATCAAGGATTACATTAAACTAACTATAAGGTGATGTACTATTTGTTATGATCTGGATGAAAAACAAGGTTCAAGTTTTCCCATTTACCATTATAAAATGAAAGTAAAAAAAAAAAAAAAAAAAAATGTATAAAAAAGTTAACCAACAAACTCATAACCCTGGACGGTTTGTGGAGAAAGTTGTGCTCTCAAATATTTCATTTCCCATTAAAAAATAAAAGTATATGTAAAATTCAAGGATGCATTCAAATAAATGATCAAACAAATGGCCATGGTGTAGTGCTAGAGTATAAGCATAGATACCCCAGATGGGTGTGGAGGGTGTGCATCATTCTAATTCAGTTTCCGGTTATAAAATGAAAAATACACAATCCCCTAAGGGGAAGGTGGATGATGAGCAGAGGAGGGTGCAAGTCATTTACATTTTCCGTTTTCCATTAAAATATGAAATAAATGTAAAAGTAAAAGATTTGTTAAATAAACTAATATACCTTATAAGGTTGTGGTGTGGCTCTAATTTACCTAATACGGTTGTGGTGTGGCTCTAAAGTAGAAGCCAGATCCATTAGAGGGTGTAAATCAACCACTGTAACTCTGAGTTGCCTTCCATGCTATACTTAGTAGCCACACAAATGTCATGTCGATGACAGGTGGTTAAAATACCAAAAAAAATGAAACTTAAGCTTTTCATAATTCCGAGCACTTCATACATGGTCAGCTTTTTATGCCGAATGGTATTTAAGGGTTATGAGAAAACTAAGCAGAGCTATGATACAATTTCTTCTGGAAAAAGAGTACACAAGCTGAGGTTGTTAGGGTGGCAACCCATGCTGGCCTATCTCATTGTAATCCTCCTAATGTCACATTCACATTTCTTTACATTTAGCATGATCACTGTCCTCACCAAATGATACATATGATAAATATGCCTCCATTTAAGTCATCCCATAACCTATGTATTTTCTACAAAGTCACTGTACACATAACCTACAGGTTAATGGCCTTGCACTTCTAATGGGGGCCACAGGAGTACCAACGATTTTTTCAGCACCTTCCTGGCAAAGGACGAGTTCCCTATATGCTATTAGTCTTATCAATCAGTTGAACATTCAGAGAGGCAGGAAAATCGAAATCATGCTACATACAATATCTTTAGAGATATCAAACGATGTCAGTAGTTTAAGGGTTTAACTTTATTCTAACAGTTAAATCCAAAAGTGCAAAAGAAAATTAGAGAGACCTGGAGACTATATTGACAGATAACCCTTTTAGCAAGCACAAAATAACATTCATTTCTTAGGATAAGCCATGCCCCTACACCTCAAAACAGTAACAAATTCAATGAAATAAACTGCAGAGCTTCCCAAATAATACTAATCTATATAGAAAAACAGCTTTTGAGTATGTTCAAGGAATAGTCCACAACTCAAAATATCAATACTATTATAATGGAAATTCAGAAAAAGGTGAACATTAAGAGAATTACAGGATATAAAAATGTGTGAAGCTAGCAATGTAAGGAAAAAGACTATGTTTGCACCAACTTACCGAGTAGTTGGGTACAGTCTAACAAACATATGAAACAGCAGCAGCCTAGACAACATGGGGACAACCTAATAGACAAACTAAATGAGCATCCTAGGATACATTTTAGTGCCAGGCATGCTAACTCATATGGGATGTGTGCTGGCCCTCAAAGCTGCAGGCTTAAAATAATCTTGAACCAGCTTACCCCTTTTAACAAGATTACGAGAAAAAAAATCTTTTCTAGTACTCTCTTGGTTAACAGCACATAAAAGCTAATTGAGTAAAAGCACAAGTCATACACTGGCTCTAGCTAACATGGTCAAAATTTTACTTAAGAATTTCACATGTTCAAGAATCTATTGCATCTATAAAAGCACCTAGAACAATCTAAGATTAGTGATACCACACTTCCAATTTCTAAATGAATGAAATTGAAACTAGGATGAATGAAACATTCAAACCCAGTTGCTTGAGTCAGGCTCATCTAAATCAATGTATACTATTTAAATACTTTGTGATCAGCCCTCAAAAAAAGAGAAAAAAGAAAGGATCAATTGAAGGGCTGTTTTTGGGACTGGCAAACCACATCAAATTATGTATCAGCATTGCCAATCATGGCATATCCAACTGAATTATTGTACCATTAGTAGCCTAAAGAGATCCCTTTCACTGCTAGGAAAGTGCAGAAAAAACTATGCTATCTTGGTACCCAAGTACTATCACCATTACAAGAGCATGGGTCTTGATCTTCAGGTTGTGTGTACACAGTGACTGATAAACAAATAGACTGCTGTAAACTGTAAGTGATAAACACACATATGTATAAGCTGGTGAGGAAAATGAAAAATGTGTGAAATTTGAAATATAGAGATTTTAGCAGGATTGCACATGGAAGACAGACGTCAATATCTTTCTTTCCAATTTCAAATTTTCCAAAATATCTTAGGCCAGAAGAATGCTAAAACGGACAAATCTCAAACCCAACAGATCTGATTTCCAACACATCCACTCTCATCCTTTCTTTTACAAAAGACCAAAGCCTTTCCTGTGCTACTTTTACAGCACTGTCAGGATGACTTATACAAAAACAAAAATATATAAAGGTACTTTTCTGTCTGTTCATCCTTAGCCTGTAAACACTAAGTTATCACATGCAAAACTAACTCCCATGCACATTTGCCAATAATCTATCTCCTTGGTGGAATACATGCTGAGGAGTCACTGGAGCTGTCTGGAGGCCTCAGTAACCTGGTTGTGACAATATTTAAGCAGCTGTGTGCCTTTCCTATGGGATTTTCAAGTGTCGAGTGGCAACCCTTACCTATAACACCCACCACTACACCCAAGCTAATTAGGTTAAATGGCCAATTAGGTAAATAACATAGTTCAAAATTTCCTGAAATATAAATGTTTAATTCATATAAAAAAAAAAGTTTTGATAGTTTATTTGCACACAGGTCATGAATTGAAAATGCATGTAACTGTGTAGACAAAATTGTCCAATCTAGCTGATAATGTTCCTAAACTTGGACTAGTTGACTCAAAAAGATATTTTCTTCGTACATCTTTTCACAAATATGATATGCAATTTTTAGAACACTGGTGGAGGCTGGAAATGTGCACCACAAGGATTGAAGCATGCATAATAGCTTTAAAAAAAAAAAAAAATGGAAATCATCTTTTAACTTCCAAAACCACAAATTATATTTTTTTATCAAAAGTCATGCCTGCTGTTATTCACACCACTTATCTATAGACAAAAGCCTCACACCTTTAATGCTGATGTGACAAGCAATTTTTACCATGCTTATTCTCTGAATGAGCCCTGGATATAATGAGAGAACCTTACCAGCATCTGTGACCACTCCTGGGCCTTCACTTTGTTCTGCCAAGGGCACAGACTCCTTTATGGGGGCGGATTTGCTGTCAGAAACATCAGCAGGAACGGGAATGCTGGGGGTTTCTTTTGGTGGGATTGGGGTTGCAAGGGTGGGTTGTGGGGCTGACGATGGGGAGGTGGGAGAAAGGGGTTCAGTGATGGCAGCAGGAGTGGAGGAATCTATGTTCACCTCACCCTTTTCTTCTGGACCACCATCACCATCATCTTTTTTAAGAGCAGTCTTTAGAATCTGTGGAATACAAAATCACACTGTCAACTAAATTCTATGAATTGAAGCAGCATACCACGGAACCTCCAAACACATTAACCGTGTCTAAAGATTCTATTATCAAAGTAACTGCTAATTCAAGCTTTGTGACTCACTTTGATACCTGTAAAGTTTTAACAAGTCAATCAATGAAGCTGCTTTTTCAGCTCTTAGAGAAGTAATGAAAATGGGAACAACTCAAAGTGTGAAAAATCCTAAGAATCAAGGAAAAATAAAGTAGATATGAATAATTATTATCTGAAGCATAGATGCAGAATCAATAAATGAACATTATCATGTTACCCAAATTATGTTACAGCTCAGAGTTCCTTACCAAATATTTCATCTGGAGAAAAAATTAACACATGAAATATATACGAGAGACATTTAACATTCCTTTACCTATTCCTTGAATATTCAATGTGCCACCTTATCTTTGAAACCTAATGGCCCATGAAAGATATAATGCCATCACAATAGTATTTCTCAAAATCTTTCCTATGTCATCATATGCCCTAGGAGTTTTGCTGCACTTGCAAAACATTCTGATGCATCTTATCTCTAAAGAGCTTGTCATAAAATCACCATGTCCACTTTTTCATTAATCAATCTTTAAAATTCTTTCTACAGCCTGCTAACCTACTTGTCCACGTTCTCATATAACATATTTGATGTAAATGCTACTTCAACCTACTTTAATTCCTGTCAAATTTCTCGAGTCATTCCAGTACTCACTGATAGCTTCACTGTCTAACCATGAAAAAACAATATGCAATGAGAGCAACTAATTACTCACCCTAAGGGTAAGATTGAGCTTGAGAGCTGCCAGGCCACCACTTGCACCACTTAATGTGTGTTCTTCATTCAGAATCTCTAAGTTCCGCTCCTTCAGCAGCACATTCAGATCCACTTCTATCTTGCCTTGTAACTGATTTGTCTTATGATCAAGAACCTGAAATTTAAAATTTAGTTATCACACATGAGGTGCCTGATAACTTTTATACACGTTCCAATGAGGAGAACAAAAAAAAAAATAAATAAATAGTCTAAACTTTATCTAATCTTTTCCCATTTACATGGAATGGGAAAAAGTGAAAATAGGTTTCCAGCTCATTCATACATATCCTCAACTTGTTTCTTGTATATTGAGGTCGTTAAGTTACACATTTCTAATGAATTTCAATATTTTCAAAGCTTATTACTGTTCACTTAATTTTTTCATATTTGCTCCAGCATGGTCAGTACACTAAAGATGAAAAAAGTTCATTTTTCAGTGTTGCTACAGACTCTTCCCTTATCTATCAAATTCCTTCACTTATACATAAGGTAGTACTCCTGTAAATGGCCAGTTGATGTTAATTTGGTAGAACCTAATATCTATGGTAAAACAGGAGTTCCATCCCCAACCAACTAGATATCAAAGAACCCCTTTTGCTCAACTTCTGCACTGAATCAAAGTTTTCATGCATATGCTAAAAATGAAACATTTTGAATGTTACTAAATGAACATTGTAAACAAGTATGCTTAACTCATCACTACAATGTTTTCTGAATGAGAAGGGTGACATCTTGAAAGTGGAACAAAAGTTAGTATAGGTGCTGGGCTTTTGTGCAAGGCCAAGCACTTATTCTCCATCATTCTCTAATCTATTAATGCTGTCTTTATCTCGAGGCTCAAATCCGACTCTATCACTCGACAAATCTTTCCATCTGCACTCCCAGCCATACCATGTCTCCTATACATCCCCTCATTACTGTCTTCATTCCACCTAGTCATACCACATGATCAATCCTCTCAAATAACTTTTTTCCAAAGTCTGAATTCTTGACCTCTGTAACTCATCCCATGTCCATGTTTTGGCTGCGTACATCAGGGTTGAAAGGATTATGCTGTCCCTTAAACCTTTCCTCACTTCCATAATTACACCTCTACCCTTCATCATTTAGTTAAGGGACCCCATGACTCTTCTACCTTGTACTGCCTTCTCCCTTACCTCTCCTCTTCCAAATACTTAAATTCTGTCACCTCTTCTTTCTCCCCATATCTGTAACACAAGTTAGTACACTTTCAGCTTTCATGCTGTAGGGATTTGCAAAATCAAAACTTTCACCACTTCCTTTAGAACACCATTACTTTAGTTTTAATCAAATTTACTTTCAATTGGCTATGGTTACACACACAAAACACAATCTTCTGTAATTCCTCTCAGCAAACAACACAGTATCATCCACAAATGCTTGTCACCAAGTCACTTTACCCCACCACCACACTCCATCTCTCCACCCCTTTTCCATAATTTTGCTTTCATCCTTATCATCACTCCATCAATGCTTATTAAAAAGCCATGCTGACATCCTACAGCACCCAAAAGTATACCTAAACTTTCACTCAACTCTCCATACACTCTTACACATGCATTTGATCTTCTATATGAGGATTTCACACCATCCAACAGTTGTCCCCTAACCCCATATATTTATTAATTCATTTATCATACTTAATCGTCGTATCCCGCATCAGCAAGCTTATGCAAGGAAACAGGCAAAGAATGGCCAAACCCATCCACATACACAAGTATATAAATAAAGGCCCATACATGCACATATACATACATACACATTTCAACATATACATACACAGACATACATATATACACATGTACACACCCACACTTGCCGCCTTCATCCATTCCTGTCGGTACCCCGCCACACAATATAGCATCTCCCCCCATTAAAGCTATATGAAGCAGAGAAGATAAGTCACAAATTAGTATATAGGGCTTATCTGTGGACGGTGGGCTGTAGTTTCAGAGACAGGATCCATGGAAACAAGGCCCTTATTTTTCCTGATGCCATCTCACCAGGACAAGCAAGGCAATCAGGCAAAAACGAATACGATAAAGCAATTTGGC
Source organism: Panulirus inflatus (assembly GCA_032361765.1). Classification (NCBI taxonomy): domain Eukaryota; kingdom Metazoa; phylum Arthropoda; class Malacostraca; order Decapoda; family Palinuridae; genus Panulirus; species Panulirus inflatus. The sequence continues at coordinate 11,933 of JAUUDY010018375.1, forward strand.
TTTTTTTTTCCATTTGCATTCAAGAGTACAATGTTTAGTTATGTCAAATATATCATTTATGCAAAACCATGCAAGGCCAAATCCTGGCTCAGAATAAATGGACTTTAGGTGGTGAAAAGTTACTCGTGCGCAAATTCATTTTTGGAAAATCTGCGCACCAAACAGGGACCATCATAGCAATCTCAAAATATCCAGTCTCTACAGGTACATCCCACAACAGTACACACTCCTTTAAATACCTTAACCACCACAGTAAACTCACACCTGAAAACTCGTTTGAAATACTTGCATCAAGAACTCTGTGTTAAAAATCCATGTTTAACTAGTATTCAGCAATGAATGTTTCATCCTTACTACACCAATGACCAACTATATATATTTTTCTTTTCTCATTAAAGCTCCAGTCATTCACCAACCATCAAGATCTTCTTAAATCTATGCTTCAACTGCAATATTTCCAATTCTTACAATTTCCATCTACATGCATGATGTCATACCACTGTTTCCTTGAGCACATACATCTTATATGCATGATTACTTTCCTGCTGGTAAAATTACAATTTCACAATCATATCTCATTACAACTTCCAATTCCTACAAAGACAAATCTTGTTCCACTTACAGAATTTCATAAACAAAAGAAAATTACTTGCCATTTCACTAGCCATATATCAAACTTGGATAAACATGAAAATTACTTCCTTGCTTCCAGCCTTCACAAACATTTCCAGTGAAATTCTTACCTCAATCTTGAGCTCTTGTGTTCGTGGATTTCGTACAAGGAAGGTGAACCCTTCCTCAAATACTGGGTCATTTGTACGCTGACGGACAGTGGTTTCCTGCTGCGAGTTTCCAACATGTAGTCGGACAAAAGGATCAGGTATGTTCTGTTGGGGAATGATTGTTTTCTCAGATCCCATGAAGAAATTGAAAATAAATGTTTGAATCAACAATCAATACTTTTGTCAGCAATGTACAAACAAAATCTATAATCAAAGTTGGTAGTAGTCCCCATCCATTTTCTATCATAAAAGAACCAAAAACCACTATTAAAGTCTACATATTAGGTTTGTTATTTCTACAGCACACCACAACATCCCTTTATAGATACACATACCTTTTGCCTTATGAGACCATACTTTAATACCATCAATGCTTTACTGAGATCCTTGTGTTCAAAAAGGCTTAACATTAATCCCTCAAAAAAAGCTATTACATACATGAACCAAACCTTTTATTTCATACTACTATGCAGTAACTCGTCCAACTTCCGTAAAATAGTCCAGTTGCCATAATCTAACAAACCACTTTGTTGAACTTCTGGGTTTGCTAATAAAATGTATCAAAATACAACAAATTGTATGACCAGCATTAAGAAACTAACAAATGATGAAGGAATGTTTCAGAAAAAGGGATATTGTGAATAAAATTCATGTCTGAATGGAGAAAAATGGGAGTGGACTTAGCAGCAAATGGAACAATGGAAGTGGAAGTGAGTCACATGATGGGGGAGGGGGCAAAGCTTATGGGAGCAATAAAGAATGTGTGGAAGGAGAGAACGTTATTTCGGAGAGCATAAATGGGTATGTTTAAAGGAACAGTAGTTTCAACACTGTTATATGGTTGCAAGGCATAGGCTATAGATAGGGTTGTACAAAGGAGGGTGGATGTGTTGGAAATGAAATGTTTAAGGACAATATGTAGTGTAAGGTGGTTTGATCGAGTAAGTAATGAAAGGGTAAGAGAGATGTGTGGTAATAAAAAGTGTGGTTGAGAGAGCAGAGGGTGTATTGAAATTGTTTGGACATATGGAGAGAATGAGTGAGGAAAGGTTGACTTAGAGGATTTATGTGTCAGAGGTGGAGGGAACAAGGAGAAGCAGGACACCAAATTGGAAGTGGAAGGATGGAGGGAAAAAGATTTTGAGTGATCAGGGCCTGAACATACAGGAGGGCGAGAGGCATGCAAGGTACAGAGCAAATTGGAACGATGTGGTATACCAGGGTCGATGTGCTGTCAATGGACTGAGGCAGGGCATGCG
>JAUUDY010018485.1:0-16069 GCA_032361765.1 Panulirus inflatus
AGAAATTACATGAATGTATAAGATGAGAAAGACCAAGATAAGAGAGGATTTAAAGGTTACACCTGTATTAGAAATAATTGAAAAAAACAAGCTAGGTGTTATAACGTTTAACAAAGAATGAAAGACATGCGAGATGCTAAGAGGTATTTGAAGTGGAGCCCTTAAGGGAAATGTCCTGCAGGGTGTCATAGAATGTGATGTTATGAGGGCATCAAGGGCTCAGTTGAAAGAGGGAAAACACTGGAGAACGTTGAAGAAAATGGAGAATAAAATGACAGGGACGGTTGCAGGGGATTGACATGGAGGCTATCGACTAACAGACTTTAAACCTACTTGGTTTATGGCAAAAAAGGTGGTGAAAATTTTTACTGAAGTCACAGCCAGATGAGCATCCATTTATTTTTTTTTATCCTTTTCTTCTTCGTTTTCCTTTTTGAAAAATCATTCATGAGCTTTCACAGTAACAGACCTAAGGCTGGGACCTTATTGGGTAGTTGGTGATGTAGGATGATAGCTGAGAAGCACTACCAGCACTCTGTAGGAATTAGGTCTTTATGAATGAACATTTGTTAGTCTCATAGGTATTATGGTTGTAGAAAAGGGTGAAATTTGGATGGATACACCTTATTTAGGTGAGTAAAATTATTTTAGTCTAACTTTAATTACATATTTGTAATTATTTATTTGTACTGCAGGGGAGTGAGTTTTACAATCATGAGTCCCCATCCCTTGAACATTCTCTTCTCTCATACAACTTCTTAAATTTATTTTATAGGGCTTAGCATTTTGTTGAAAAATTTTACATTTTACATGTGAACCTACATTTTTGAATTGTTGTGTAGGTAATTGGCATGTGCAGTATGTTTGAAAATTTCCATCAATCATGTTAATGGAGAAGAATGTATATGACTCCTCTGTAGATGTAGAAAATGATTTATGTGACTTGTGCCTGGAAAACTTCAGTGATGACTGTTTAGTTTGAGTAAATTAATTGTTTGATTTTATAATTCATTTTGCTAAAATGAAGGTATGATTCTATAACTTTATTTGTATGCTATTCTTGCTAAAAAGAAAAATGCATGTTTGACATTTCAGGTGTGAGCAAGTGTGAAAAAGACTTGGAAAAAATACTTGTACCACGAGAGAGTGAGGTAGAAAGTTACTACAAGATCAAGCAGTCTATACACAATCTCATGTTTGAACGGCATGCTTTCATCACTCGACCTATATATATCATGCCATTTCTGCAGCCAGGGAGACTGGTCTATGTGAGTTTACAAAATTGCTTAAGTTAATTTTATGAATAGCCCAGCTAACCAAGAAACAATGCTTTTCCTTGAGAAATTCCACTTGAATGCTATCCACTCCTGCCACTTTGCTACACTTATCATTCACAAAGATTTATCCTTCAGAAATAATGTAAAGGATGTTTAATTTATTTTTTCAGGTACTTTATCTATTTTTTTTAAATTACTTTATTTTCTTCAGTTCATACTTCTTTATTGCCTAATTTTGGAAATTTGGTACTTTCAAAAAGGGCTTTTTTTTTACATAGATAGGAAGGAACATTGAGTAGAGGAGCTTGAAATACCTATATTTTCATGTATGTTTATAATCTTGACAGATTAAGAATAATGAAGATGACTTTGGATGGGGTGTGGTACTCAGCTATAAGAAACAGGACGATAAGAAGAATCCTCAGGAGGCTCCAACAATAACAATAGATGTTATATTACGGGTCTCTGAGCAAACTGCTGCTTGTAAGGTATTTCCGAATCAGTCTATTTAAGCAGTACTGTACAGAAATCAGATGAGAACACTCTAACTATTAAAAATATAATTCTGTGTTCATATAGTGGTTCATGTCATTGTTTATGTTTCGCATTTTATTCATATACAAGAATATGCTCATTTTTTTCAGTCCATGATGATTAAATCCAGACTTTACCCACATCTTTTGTCTCATTTGATGTCAAACATTTAAGCTTTAGACATGTAGTAGCAATGCCTGAAACATGATTGAGGAACTTGATGTAACAGGAGCAAAATGGTTGTCATCTAAACTGAAGGAAATTCTATAGTTCACTTTTTCTTTTTTAATAATCTAATGACTCCAAAATGCAATAATTCCTTTTCTCAGAAAAAATTATATAGAGGTTTCACATGTATAAGGATTAGTTGTGTCTGATATGTGGGACTATAATAAGCATTAGATTTTTCTGCAGTTGTTCATTAATATTTAATGAACCTCACCTGCTGAGGTTACATTGTGAATGAAAAGTCACCTTTGATGAAGCTGTATCACTGGGAGTATGGTATTGTCATATACCTCATTTCATTCCAGAGGAGTATGCATTTCCCTGCTACTGGAAGTAGCATAGCTTGGGCTGCAAAAGCATTTAGAAAGGACTTGGTTAATATTAGGACTTTTTCATAGAAATTAGTCCTGGATAGTTATAGGTAAATAAATAGATAATGAATTTGAACTTACTGTTTAATGTTACTTTCTTCCTCCAAAAGATAACATCAGATTTAAAACCACCAAAACCTGGTGAGAAGAGTGAGCCAGTGGTGATGTCAGTGATGATGAAGCTGATCCAGGAGATTTCAGCTGTCAGACTTAAATTGCCCAGTGACCTCAAGCCCCTTGACCAGCGAATTATGGTCATGAAAATGGTTCAGGTGAGTGTCTGAATTTTTTGTAGAAAGATTTGATTAAGGCATTTTTCATTATCTGAAATCTTTATTTGTCCTGTGCTCCATTTACACTCACAAACAAATCAAACCAAAGAAATTAGAATGTTTAGGCAGCAAATCTTATTTTCAGTTTTACTGATTATCAGCACTCTAACATAAGGAAGGATTGTGCACCTGGTGCTTACTGATATGTTTTGCCACTGTCTGAAAAGCAGAACCTTCCATATATGGAAATTGCATTAGTATGGCTTCCCCTGAAGAAAGGGGACATTTCTGATCCTTTCATCTATCATCTGTTGAATCTGAAAGCCAGTACTTTTTGCTCATCTTGGAAATTGTTTTAGTGTTGCTCACCCAAAAGAAAGTTGACCATGCTAATCCTTTCATCTGTTTATCTCTGTATATCCTTGATGCCTATTCCCTCTGGGAACCCCCTTATGTATATCCTTGACACCTGTTCCCTCCAGGAACCCCCTCAAGGGTGTGGCCATGGCAAAAGAGTCTCTACAGCTGGTGAACTCCAGTGCTGCTTTATAGCCTTTAGTTTCTCACCCTTAACAGGCCATTGGCAGAGGGCCATTCCAGCACAGTGGTTCCAGAGGCTCCTACCTGTTGTTCCTTTTGACTACTTCTACCAAATGTTTCTACCTAATGTTCTAACCTGATACGTTTACCTAATACTCCTGCCTAGAATAACCATCTTACTCCATATTTTCTTCATTCAAACTCACACCCTAGCTAACCTGGCTCTCTGTACTGCTAAACTTAATAACTTTGCTTTTAATCACATTTACTCTTAGCTTCTTCCTTTCTTACATTTTCCCAAACTCGGAAAACAACTATTGTAGTTTCTCACTCGAATCTGCTGCCAGTGCCTTGTCATCAGCAAACAACATATAACTCACTTCTCAGGCCCCCTTTATCTCCTACAAACAACATACCTGCTACTCTCTCCATTAATCTTGCATTTACTTCCCTCGCCACCCATCCATAAATGAATTAAACAACCATATTGACATCACACATCCCAGCCCCAGACCCACCTTCACTTGGAAACACTCACTTTCCTCGCTACCTACTTGAAGACATGCCTTCTCTCCTGATAAAAACTCATTGCTCCTAATAGCTTTCCTCCCACACTATGTATTTGTAAAACCTTCCACAAAGCATCTCTGTCAACCCTGTCAAATGCTTTCTCCAGATCCATAAATGTTACTTACAAATCCTTCTCTTTCTATATATATTTCTCACACAGGTTTTTCAAAGCAAATATCAGATCCGTACATCCTCTTCTAGTACTAAAAGCAAGTTTGTGTCTCCCCAAGCTGATGCTCACAATCACCTCCCTTCTATACAACTTATCAGGTACACTAACAAACTTGTACCTCAGTAATTTGTTAACTGATGTCTGTCCCTGTTGCTTTTATACAATTGCACAAAACATGCATTCTGCCAATCCTCAGGCACCTCACCATGTTCCATACATACATTAAAAATCTAAACTAACCATTCAACAACATAAAGACCCCCTTTTTTTTTTTTGAAATTCAGCTTTGATACCATCCACTCCAGCTGCCTTACCACATGTCATCATGTATACAAGGCTTTCATAGCCTATACTCTCTTCACCAAACTACTTGCCATAACTCTCTCACTTCGCATACTTCCCTGACCCAAACACCCTACATCTCCCACTCTATCTTCAAATGCATTCAGCAGTCCTTCAAAGTACTCACCCCATCTTATCTTCACCTCATCACTACCTGTCTCTACTTCCCCTTTTGTCCCCTTCTTTGAAGTTCCCATTTGTTCTCTTGTTTTTTGCAACCCTATCATCCTCCTTCTAAAACATATATTTTTTCCATGAAGTTTGCTGATACTCATTCACCTCAACTCTTCATTACCCTTTTTTTTTTCAGTCCCTGCACCTTCCTCTTGACCTCCAGTTGCTTTCTCGTGTACATCTCCCAATCACTGATACTCGTTCCCCAGAAGTACTGCCCATACACTTCTCTTTTCTTTTAGACTTGCAGCAACTTACTATGTCATTCCACCACTCGCTACCATTTCTCATCTGCCTACCTACCGTCTTCCACATGTTACACATTTTTCTTGTGCATGCTGGCACTGCTTCCCTAAATAACTTATTTCCTCACCCTCCCTGGGTGGGCAGGTTTAAGACAATGTATGATGGTAGAAAGTGTTCAAAGGACAGGGCCCCATGATTGTAGAACTCCCTTCCTTGTACTGTAATGTAACTTTCTTTTCTTTCATATTTGTTTGACTTTCCTGTGTTAGTGAGGAACAAAGAAAAGCCTCATTTGCTCACATCCATTCGCTAGCTGTCATGTGTAAAGCACCAAAAGCACAGTCCCCAGTCGACAACCAAGTCCATATAGTTCATTTCAGATGGACAGACTTGGAGGAGCCATGTAGTATATAATGATCATGCTAATATCTTAGACAGTGGGTCAAGCGAAGGATGAACAGTTACTCTCCATCAATTTTCATGATTTAGATTAAATTTTTATTAAGTTATGTTGGAAGTTGCTCCAATCCAAGACAGAGTGAACCTTTAGGATTTTCACACCATTTTTTTTTCCATACTTGTTCCCTTGTCTTTGTCAGGTGAAAGATCGTTAGTGTCACATTGCCCTGTTTAGGCTCAGAATTGTGTCTTGTAGAGCCCTAGACATATTGGTCTAACAGATATAATTAACAGATTTGGCTAAGGGATTTAGAACTACTTGTTCTTGATGTTATTGTTTTAGCACAGTAGGTGTTGTAGGCTAACTGAAACTTTTATTTTATGCAATTACTATATTTTATTGTTATGAAATTAAGATCTATTGAAAATTTTGTTTGTTCTCTGTATCTCTTCAATAGGAAGCCTTGAGGAGGGTTCCAGAGAACCAGTTCTTATTGGATCCGGTGAAGAATATGAAAATAAAGGATGACGTATTCCTGGAGGTTGCCAACAAGCTTGAAAAGTTTAAGGTTCGATTAGAGACGCACAAACTTCATAGAGACCCAGAACGGGAAAAGTTGTATGAATTATTTTCTAAGAAAGTGGAGGTGGGTTGTAGATTTTGTATAAAATGGAGTTATTCCATTTGTCTCTCAGTGTTCATTCCATATTGCCATTTCTTACAACAGAGCTTCTTGGTTCCCAAGATTTTCCTTTAGACATTACAGTCTTAGCATACCATACATCAGTTTATGAAAATGTAACTGATTGAAATTCCATCCCTTTTTTACTGCATTTCATGCTCAGTTTTCCATAGCACCTGCTCATAGGCCCTTCATTGGTGGACATAACCATTTATCTGTTCTTTTCTCATGACTTCACACACACACACACACACACACACACACACACACACACACACACACACACACACACACACACACGTGTATACAGGCAAGTGTGCTTGCACATATCTTACATAAGACCCAAACACACACGTATTTGTTTATAAACTGAATCATTGTTGAATATTTAGTTACATATAAATACAACCATACTATATATTATTTACAGATGAAAAAGGAACTGGGTAATGCTGAATTAGATCTAAAGAGAGCTAAAAGTCTTCTACAGATGGATGAACTGAAGTGTCGAAAACGTGTTCTCCGTCGTTTAGGGTATGCCACCTCTCAAGATGTAATTGAGCGGAAAGGTCGAGTGGCTTGCGAACTCTCTGCGGCAGATGAACTCCTCATAACTGAGATGCTCTTCAATGGTCTTTTCAACAATCTTTCTGGTAAAAATCAGATTTGTAGCCCAAATACACTTTATCCAAATCCTTAGATGCCTCATATAAGTCTTGCTATGTCTCTAAATATTTTTCACTAGAGTTCTTCAAATCAAACACCTGATCCATACATCCTGAAACCATATGGTTCCTCCCCAAGTTGATGCTGTGTGCATGCTACAGACCTCTCAGTTACCACTCTCATATAGCTTTCCCAGTACACAAACAAACTTATATTTCTGCCTTTATACAGTGGCACTATACAAGTAATCCACCAATCCTCAGGCACCTCACCTTGACTCATACACGATATGAAAATCCATCCTAACCAAAGAACAAGATAGTCATCCCTTTCATCAAGAAATTCAACTGCAGTCCCATCACTGCACTCTCTTTACCACACCTCATCATATGCAAGGCTTTTAACAAACCAGTTGTCATGACTGTCTCAATTTGCGTACTCCCATGTCTAGAACACCCCGCATTGGCCACCTTATTGTTGAACAGATTCAGCATTATTTCAAATCACTTCATCTTTGCTCGTTGCTACTTCCCCATCTGCCCCCTTCAGTAATGCTTCCACATGTTCTCTAATTTCTTAACACTGTTTACATCCATCCTAAACATTTTCTTATCCACCCAAAGTTAGCTGATACTCATGATCCAATTCAGATTTGCCCTCTATTGCATCCTGTGCACCATACTTGCGACGTCCTGCTGCATTGTTCCTACCCAGTCATATGTTTGGAGTGTGCCACCTCCCTTGTTTATCACCCCCATATATCTTAACAGGTATAATTAGCAGACTTAACCTCTGTTTTTCAAGCATTCACTTTTGTCTAATGTGGCTATATGTAACTGGGGTAACTGCATTCTGTCTTCAGGCGCATCACTTTGTGCCATATGAATGTTGAATAGCTTGACTTATCAATCAAGTACATACTCTGTTTCTTTAGAGGCCCACTTGCAATCCCATCCCCTCTTGCTGCAATGCTATGCTTCATCCTTTGCTAGAATTTCACTTCTACCCCTTTTTTCAGTAAACCATTATCCAGGACTGTCTCACTCACTCTGCTTGTCAACTCCCCCAAACACACCTCCTCTGCCACTGTATCTTTTAACACATACAGCAGTCCTTCAAAATACTCTATTGCTTTTTGTCTTTTTTTTTCTTTTACTTCATTTCCATATGCTTCCATATTTGTTCTTTTGTTTTGCTCACATTATTCATGTTTTTCCAAAATACTTTCTTATTCTCCATGAAGTTCATTGACTCTCCATTATCCCATTATTCATTTCTCCTCTTTTTCAGATCATATATTTCTCATGACCTCCTGCCACATACTCTTGTACAGTTCCCAGTCTCTAGCACTCCTCTGCAGATACTATCCAAACTTGTCACATTGTTTAACAGATGTGTGATGATTTATGTTCTTTTTACCTTTGCTAAATTTTGCTTTATTTACAGCTGCCCAAACATGTGCCTTGCTCAGCACATTTGTTTGTGATGAAAAGAGCTCAGAAATGCCCAAACTTGGTGAAGAATTATCTGGACCACTTAGACAAATGCAGGACATGGCTCGCCGAATTGCTCATGTTAGTCATGAGTGTAAGCTAGAGGTTAGTGAGTTCTCTGTTTAATAGATTAGTTAGATCACTGTGATAGTTAATGAATAGCATGTTCTGTCTTGAATTTAAGCTGTTTAACTAATATAAGTTCCATGTTCTGTCTTGAATTTACAAGTTAGTCTTATACAATCTAAGTATACATACCTACATATTACTGTCATTGCAGTTTTCCCTTTTTATGTCATCATAACTTTCTTGTAAATTTTACTTTTAAGTTTAGATTAGTTAGTGCTATTTTGTTCAGCCAATATACATCATTGTACTGCCTCAGAAGTTAGCTTCTTATTTTGCCAGGCATTGTCTTTACTTTTTTTTTCTTCTTTGAATTACCTTTTATCTTACATGGATCATTCACTTAAATGGTCAACATTTTCCTCTCAGATTAGTCATCTCAAAACTTCCATTTTATGGACAATGATGCCAAATATTTTTCCATGTTGGGCTTGTCCATAAGTGTGTTTTGTTTTTCTTTTTTTCCTTTTTTCAAGCTGTGGCACAGGCAAGTGAATGCCCAGATCACAGTCATCCCTTTTTTGCATTCATCCTCTCTGTTTCCCTGCATTAGCAAGGTAGTGCAAGAACAGACAAAGAAAGGCCCATACACACATCCATCCTTAGGTTTCATGTGTGATGCACCAGAAGCACTGCCCCCTGTCAACAGCCAGACCTACAGAGCTTTCCGTGGTTTCTTATGTTTGCTTCATATGTCCTCATTCAGTCCATTGACAGCAAGTTACCCCCTGTATACCACATTGCTCCAATTCACTGTATACTGTGCACGCCTTCCACCCTCCTGCATGTTCTGGCCCTAAGCATTTAAACTCTTTTTCGCTCCATATTTCTGTCTTCGGTTTGGTTCCCTCCCTTTTTCGTAGTCCCATCTATGTCATGATAGGAATATTTAACTTATTTTACATTGAAACAATAATTCACCAGTTCATTTAATGAGAGAGATGATCAGTAGAACCAAAATATTTTTTTTTTTTACTGCTTTTTACAAAACTCCAGGTAATATTGATGATCAGTCAAGTAAGTTTTTGGTTCAGCAGACATTTTAATATTCTATATTATATATAATTTATTAACGTATTTCCACTTTCAGATTGATGAGGAGACTTATGTGGAGCAGTTCAGGCCGTTCCTGATGGATGTTGTGTATGAGTGGTGTAATGGTTCCTCTTTCATGGAGCTGTGCACAAAAACTGATATATATGAAGGTAGAGTATAAGCTATGAACTTGTGTTTAGCTAAGGAGATATGCTTATGGGATGACAGCTCTCATGCCGTACATAGACATTGTTTTATCTCTTATTTAAATAGTAGGTAAAATAAACAAATGGATAGTAACCACTAAATCATTCCAGTTAATTGTCAGTGTTGCCTATTTATCAGAAACTATATAATTCATTTCCAGTTCTCCTCACCTAAAAATCCACTATCAGGTGGCTTGCAAATCATTGCAAGTTCTCCCCAGCTCATAATGTACCTCCAAATGACATGTAAATATTTGCAAGTTATCCTCAGCTCCTAAAACCCACCAACAGAGGGCACCATCTCTTCTTCTGCCTTGGAATAAGTTATATTTATCTTGTATGTTTTGGGTTCACATCAGATAAATTCTTTTTGTGCAAGGGTAGGAGGAAGTTTCTGAATTCTTTAAAGCTGACTGCTTAACTTGTTTTCAGTAACAGAATAACTTTGACACATGGGAAGGAGAGAATTATTTATATGACATATGGGAAGGAGAGAATTATTAGTGGAACCAGCATTCAGTTTGTGCATTAGAGCAGAAGTATGAGCATCATGACAGAGTTCATTCACAGTCTGCCATCATGTGTTCTTAACTTTCCCCTTACCCATTGTATGAAAATTTAAAGGGGACTGCTAAAGCTTGAAAAAATGTGGAAAGGAAGAATACAAGCTTTCAGGTCTGTAGGTAAATATGATGCAGGCCACATTTATGCATGGGAATGATTGTGGGCTAGTAATAACAGTATAGTCAGTGTAGTGCATTCTGTGAGAGATTTTTATTATATGTAAATGTGGAGAGAGGATTGAGAACAATAATAAGAAATATGCTTTTGAGAGGGTAGTGTGTAATGAAGTGAGGAGTGGACTTTTCATATACTGGAGGCTTGCAGAAAGAATGAATGTGGAAAGAACAATTTTTTTCCTTTTATATAGTGACCAACTTCACATGGGCAAAACATGCCCCAGTCACAGCCAGCTCCCGTGTAAGGAGAAAGGGTAAGAAGAAAAATGAATCAGCTCCTCATGTGTTTGTAGATCTGACTTTCAGAAAGGTTATAGAAAGGGAAGGGGGAAACGAAAGAAGAGGTCCACAGCTACACCAAGTGAGAGAGAGGAAAGTACAGCTTTTATATTATTGTAACATGAATTAGTTAATGAATTAGAGATATATATAGACAGCTCAGAGCATCAAGATACAATGAGATACTAAACCGCAATCATACATTGCCACAAGTTTATATTTGTCGAATGTTTTATGTTAGTTTTGTAAGGATGGATGCATTGAGATTGAGATGCAGCAGCTAAAGATTAAAGTTATCGGATGAAAGCACCAAATGATGATATTAGAATTTCACCCAAAGAATTTTTTTGAAGATGAAGTAGTATGTATTCTCTTTTTTCTTCTAGGAAGCATTATTCGTGCAATGCGCCGTTTGGAGGAATTGTTGCGGCAGATGATTCAAGCTTCCAAAGCAATTGGTATTGACCTGGAAAACAAATTCTCTGAAGGTGTCAAACTGTTGAAGAGAGATATAGTATTTGCAGCAAGTCTTTATTTATAAGTTATTCACTTGAAGAAATGTTATGTGTGATCTTTTTGTATAATGTCAGTGCACTGGACATGAAGATACCAGCAAGAATTTATTTCAGTTCAGAGATATATAGAATAGTAAGTAGTTATGACTACAAAATTTCCACAACATGGCTGTTATATTGTTGGAAGATTTATTTTATTTTCAGATGGAAGGAAATGACATTAGTTAATGCTTTCTGATGATTACTTATAATAGTAATTGACTGATGTCCTATTATGAAATTTTATTTGCAGACTGTGGTATGTTTTGTACTTGGAGATGTGACATAAAGGATCATTGGTTTGTTGAATAATATGTAAATTACTTTGTCTCATTCTTTTTGGCATTGATAGAATTTTAGTGAGATCAGCTTGTACAAAATTTAACTGGTATTAATGAGTTTTAGAAATATTTGTTCCCTAAAAACTTTGTTTACAAAGCCAGTTGATGCAAATAACTGGGCATTCACTAGAACATTATAATTCATATTACTTGGTTGTGTTTAACTGATTTCTTCTAAGAAAGTTTCACATTAACCTTTTAGACTAAACTTTCACTGTTCACACTGCATAATTTGATTATAAGACTGATATTAGAAAACATTTGTTCCTTGTGACTTTTTCACGTCATCTCTGAGCTTTGAAATATGCACCAAGGTTCTGTCGAGGTTCCATATCACACCATGGTGGTGACTACTTGAAAATTTTTACAATTTTATATACCTTATGGTCATATGTTGAAAAAATTATAAACTGATTTTTAGGTGTAAATTGACACCTTAAGGGAAAGAAACTATTGCTGTATCTGAGGGCTTAGACTGTTTCCATTGTGTGTCTTTAATGTGAAATTGTACATATTTTTTTATAATACTTTTGAACGAGTAATTCTAATTGGTTGTACACAAAATGTATAACTTAAATAGTGAAAGGTAAGCACCTGATAAACATACCTGTGTGTGTTATTCTTTGGATGATTAAAAGTGTTTATCATTTGATAAGATAAACATTCTCTGATACACTGAAAATATCATTATACAGAATGTATAACTTTAAAAGCCATTATTGAATATCTGATGAACAAATGATGTGTGTGTATTGTTGGATATTTTAGGTATGTTTGATTTGGGAGAAAAATATTCATTCATTAACAAATGTTAGAAAACTTTTGTTTAATAATTATGTCTGTAATAACATATTATTTCTCTTGAAACAAAGATTTAATACAGTGACCAGAATAAATTATTTTATATAAATATGCTACTTGTACCCAATCACTTGTATGACATTTGTGAATTTGCATCAAGAACATGTGAAGAAACAGTCTCATTTCCTAATTCTTTTTATAGTCGACTTTTATGTGCTTTAGGGAGATAGTGTCAGTACAAATGAACAATGGTCTCCTTTGCACACATCATTTCTAGCTGTTGTGTATAATGTACTGAAACGAGTGTACCATCCGTAGCTAAGCCCTACAAACTCCTCCATAGTTTACCTTAACTTCCTCAAATGCTCAAACTCAAGGACAGCATGTCCCCTGTATACCACACTGATCTCCAATCTCCATCCATTCTATCCAGTCCATATCACTAATTCTTGTGTTCAGCCCCAGTACTTGAAAGCTTCCTTCAATCTCCTTTTCAGTCCCCTTTCTTTCAAGTCATCTCTACTTCTGCTTAGTCTTCCTTTGCTCATATTCTCCATATGCATGAACCATCTCCTAACATTTCTTTTTTTGACAGTCATTCCTTATGTGATCATGTTCTGTCTTCAGGCATGAGATTGGGAGAAGAAAAGAAGAATGGCATGGGAGAGTGAACAAAACCATGGGAGGTATTTAGGGAGACAGGTCTTGTATGTGCCAGAAAAGTGTCTGGCATGCAGAAGATGGATGTGGACATATGAGAAAGGGTAGTGAGCGTAGGGATGAGGAAGTTAAATTTTTTATGAAAGAGCAAACAGGTGTAGGAGCATTACCTGCAGGGAAGGAGTGGAAGTGATTAGATGTACAACAGAAAGCAGCAGGAGGTTAAGAAGGTGGAGGGGCTGAAAAGGAAATAGGGTGGGAGTATAAGCCAGCTTCAAAGGGAAAATGTGGTGGAAGGACATGAATAGCATGAGGAGAACAAGAATGCAAATGGGAGCGTCAGTGGAAGGAACATATGGAAAAGTGGCTCACACAAACAGGTGATGTGGAGATAGACTGAGCATTTTGAAGAACTACTGAATGTGTCAGGTGATAGGTTAGCAGACGGTGGGTGTCCGAGACAAGGAGTTATGTGAAGTGAGTCATACCAAGAAAACAACAGGGTCATTAACAGTGTAGAGAGAGAGAGAGAGAGGTTGGTTATAGTGCAAGTCTGAATGGAGGAAACCTGGAAGATGTGGAGTGTTTTACATACCTAGGAGCAGATATGATAATCGATGGAATCATGGGAGATGAAATAAGTCATAGGATGAATGAGGGGAATAAGGTTATGGGTGCAATGATGAATGTGTGGAAAGAAATCAATGTCTGTGCAAGCAAAGATGGGGATGTTTGATGGTTTATCAGTCCTGATATTGTTATATGTCTATGAAGCATTGTCCCAAGATCATAAAGTAAGGAGGAAGGTGGTTATGTTGTAAGTGTTCAAAGACTATGGTGTATGGAAGGTTGACTGAAAAAGAAATGAATGGAAAAAAAAAGATGTAAGAGAAACATGATGAAAAGGGTGTGTTGAACTGGTTTGGACATATGAATAGGATGGGTGAGGAGAGACAGACTAAGAAGGTATGGTGTGGGAAGGGGGGAGAAAAACGAGAAGGGTAAAAGTGAGGATAGGGTGGAGGAATAGGCTTCTATCACTGCTATTATCACAAGCTCCAAGACCATGCTGCAACAGCAACAACAATCAACTCTTCATCCACAATCAACAAACAAAATAATCATCTGAGGGAGAGCTAGACACTACTCATGGGAAGAAGCCTTCTGTGGTTTCACCTGGCTTTCTAAATCATAATTTAGAATGTTCACTGATTATAGTCTTAAAATGGTTGAGGTGTAAGATGTGTTTTAAGGAAAGCAAGAGGTACTATGGCGCCTGTGCCGCCCTGTCATTCCACCACAAGAAGAAATATTGGACAGGGCTGCATTAGGCTCCCTTCATCAGAAACATCAAAGAGCCCCTTTAGGATATATCTCTTCAAGTCAATGGAGGGGAGGGATCAATGCACAAGCTTTGAAGAACTTCTCTAGTATGTGTAATACAATTACTAGTTACATTGGTGGTGTGATTTAAGTGTATATGGTAGTGGAGCAAGTGGTGGTAATAATGGTAGTGGAATTGTTTGTAATATTTGAGGTATAAAGGTGATAAATGTTGGAAATGCAGTTAGTGGTGGAGGTGGAGTAGTGGTGATTTTTGTGGTAGATTTGTGTCTTCTAATAACCAGTATGACAGGAAAAACTACTCACCATTTTACAGAATTAAAAAAACAATTACATAGAAACAACAGAATTTTTCCCTATCATTAACAAAATAACACGATATACTAATGCAATTCAATATTTTTGTTACTTTATGATAGGGAATCTATTTACAAACATATGAGTGTAAAAACAATGTACATTGAAAACTGGCATGAGAATTCAAAATTCAATATAAACATTCATAAGCTTTTGCACCTCCAGCCTGTTCATGCTTCATTCACCTTGGGATAGGTAGGCACATGATATTCCAGGAACACAATGCTGTAGTGTTAATTGAGAGAGATTGGGTCTGAAGTCCCTACCCAAATACACTTCCATGGAAAATAAAATAAAAAAAACAAAACATTAGATATGTAAAACTGATGAATGATACTGTTCAAGCACACTCTTAAAAACTTACAATACTTAAAAGTATTTATTATCATTAACTAAGTTCCCATTTCCATGCATTGGATCCAGTGCATACAGTCTCTCAGTTTACTAGCATGCATTCTCAACCCATATCCAGTGTATCAAAGTGAAATATGATCATCCAAGCAAATACAAGTACTTCTTACTCCTTCATTGCGTCCATGATTTAATGAGGCCATAATCTCCCGTCACAAATATTTCACAGAAAAAGCATCCTCATTCCTCCATTTTGTCTACAAGGCTGATTTGTAATGGTACCAAAATCTCCAGTCACACAATCTCCTCAGATAATATATCCAACTGATTCCAAATCATTCTTTTGTCTTCACAGGAAACATCTTTGGTTCTATTCAATTCTGTTACTTCCTTTACCCAGCTCATCCCCTATCCCTGGGGATAGAATAGAAAGAATACTGCCCACATATATCCTGTATGTTGAAGAAGGCATCTAAAAGGACAGAAGCAGGATGCCAGAAATCTTCCTCTCCTGTATTACTCTCCAAGCAAAGGAGCAGACGAAAGAACCATATGAGGATCTTTCATCCTCTAAAGCTCAGTCATCAGTTCTGGATGCTATCTCGCTCTTGTTGGAAATAGCGAACATGTATGAAAATTATGAATGTAAATATTTTTTTCATGCTTGATCATTTCCCATATTAGCAGGGGTAGTGCCAGGAATAGATGAAGAAAGACCACATTTGATCCCTTCCATTCTCTGGCTGTCATGTGTAATGCACCAAAACCACAGCTCTCCATCCACATGAAGATATTTCATCCTCTAAAGCTTAGTAATCAGTTGTGGAGGAAAGTAAAGCAGGAGGGAAAGATCTTCAGCCCTCTGCTACCACCCCTTTAAGTCACCTTTTACAAAATGCAGGGAATATGTGGACAGGATTCTTTCTCTCATATCCCCAGGGATAATATATATATGTGTTTGTGTGTGTGTGAGAGGGTGGAGGCAACAGGTAGAAGTGGGAAACCAAACTGAAGGTGGCAGGATAGAGTGAAAAAGATCTTGAGTGATTGGGGCCTGAACATGCATGAGTTTGAAAGGTGTGCACAGAAGAGAGTGAATTGGAATGATGTGGTATACTGAGATCGATGTGCCATTAATGGACTGAACCAGGGCATGTGAAATGTCCAGGGTAAACCATGGATAAGGAGCTGTGGTTTCAGTGCTTTGCACATAAAAGGTAGAGAACGAGTGTGAGCAGAAGTAGCCCTTCTCAGTCTATTTCATGGCACTACCTCTGATGCAGGGGTGCTGTTTTCTGTTGGGCAGGT
>JAUUDY010018706.1:0-25521 GCA_032361765.1 Panulirus inflatus
GCAATGTGATATACCACACCACTACAGCAATGCCCAGGTACAAACGTGTGATCCACCGAACCAAAAGAGCAATGCTCTGCTACAAACGTGTGATCCGCCACACAACTGAATCAATGCACTGCTACAAACATGTCATCCACCACACCATAAGAGCAATGCTCTGCTATAAACATGTGATCCGACACAACACTAGAGCAATGCTCTGCTACAAGCATGTGATCCACAACATCACTAGAGCAATGTTGTACGATGAGTATGTGATATACCACACCACTATACCAATGTACTGCTACAAACATGTGGTCCATCGCACCAAAAGAGGAATGCTCTGCTGCAAACATGTGATCCATCACACCATTAGAGCAATGCACTGCGACAAACAAGTGATTCACCACACCATTAGAGCAATGCACTCCCACAGTCTTGTGATGCAACACACCACTAGAGCAATGCACTGCTACAAACATGTGATCCAGCATACCACTAGAGCAATGCTTTCCTGCAAACATGTGATCCACCACACCAGTAAAGTAATGCTCTGATACAATCATGTCATCCACCACACTACGAGAGCAATGATCTGCTAAAAAGATGTGATCCACCACACCACTAGAGCAATGATCTGCTGCAAACATGTGATCCACCACACCACAAGAGCAATGCTCTAGTAAAAATATGTGATACACCACACCACTAGCGCAATCCTCTGCTACAAACTTGTGATCCACCACATCATTAGAGAAATGCTCTGCTACAAATATCTAATCCACCACCCCACTAGAGCAATGCTCTGCTATAAGCTTGTGATCCATCACATTACTAGAGCAATGCTGTATTACAAATATATGATATACTACACCACTATAGCAATGCCTTGCTACAAACATGTGATCCATTACACCAAAAAAAAGCAATGCTCCCCAAAAACATACCATCCACCACACAACTGGAGAAATGCTCTGCTACAAACACATAATCCACCACACCACTGGATCAATGCTCTGCTAAAAATATGTGATCCACCACACCAATAGAGGAATGCTCTGCCAAATATATGATCCACCATACCACTAGAGCGGTGCTCTGCTACAAACATTTGATCCACCAAACCACTAGAACATCCTAAAAGAATATGATCCATCACACCACTAGAGGAATGCTCTGCTAATAACATATGATCCACCACCCCACTAGAGCAATACTCGGCTACAAATATGTGAGCCACCACACCAAGAGAGCAATGTTATAGTACAAACATGTGATGCACCATGCCACTACAGCAGTGCCATGCTATAAACATGTGATCCACCAAAACACCAAAGCAATGCTTTATTACAAACTTGTGATTCACCTCACCACTAGAGCAATCCTCTACTACAAACATGTGATTCACAACACCAGTAGAGCAATGCTCTGCTGCAAACATGTAATCCACCACACCAATAGAGCTTTCTACAAACGTGATCCACCAAACCAATAAAGGAATACTCTGATAAAAACATGTGATTCACCACACCACTAGAGCAATGCCCTGCTACAAACATGTGATCCACAACACCACTACAGCAATGCTCTGCTACAAGCATGTGATCCACAACATCACTAGAGAAATGCTCTACGATGAATATGTGATATACCACACCACTATAACAATGTACTGCTACAAACATGTGGTCCATCGCACCAAAAGAGGAATGCTCTGCTACAAACATGTGATTCACCACACCACTAGAGCAATGCACTGCTACAAACAAGTGATTCGCCACACCATTAGAGTAATGCTTTGCTGCAAACATGTGATCCACCACAACAACAAAGTAATGCTCTGATACAAACATGTCATCCACCACACCACGAAAGCAATGATCTGCTACAAAAATGTGATCCACCACACCACTAGAGCAATGATCTGCTTCAAACTTGTGATCCACCACACTATTAGAGCAATGCTCTCCTACAAACATATGATCCACCACGCCACTACAGCAATGCTCTGCTAAAAACATGTGATCCACCACATCAATAGAGCAATGATCCGCTACATACTTGTGATCCACCACACCACTAGAGCAATGCCCTGCTATAAACACGTGATGCACCACACCACTGGAGCAATGCTCTAGTAAAAATATGTGATACAAACTGCTACAAACTTGTGATCCAACACATCATTAGAGCAATGACCTGCTACAAACATCTAATCCACCACCCCACTAGAGCAATGCTCTGCTACAAGTATGTGATCCATCACACCACTAGAGCAATGCTGTATTACAAATATATGATATACTACACCACTACAGCAATGCCTCGCTGCAAACATGTGATCCATTACACCAAGAAAGCAATGCTCTCCCACAAACATGCCATCCACCACACAACTGGAGAAATGCTCTGCTACAAACATATAATCCACCACCCCACTGGACCAATGCTCTGCTAAAAATATGTGATCTACCACACCAATAGAGGAATGCTCTGCTTAAAAGATGTGATTCACCACACCATTAGAGCAACGCTCTGCTACAAACATGTGATCCACCACACCACCGAAACAATGTTCTCCTACAAACATATGATCCACCATACCACTAGAGCAGTGCTCTGCTACAAACATTTGATCCACCGACCCACTAGAACATCCTAGAAAAATATGATCCATCACACCACTAGAGGAATGCTCTGCTACAAAACATATGACCCACCACCCCGCTGGAGCAATACTCTACTACAAATATGTGAGCCACCACACCAATACACCAATGCTCTAGTACAAACATGTGATGAACGATGCCACTACAGCAATGCTATGCTAAAAACATGTGATCCACCACAGTAACAAAGCAATGCTTTATTACAAACTTGTGATCCACCTCACCACTAGAGCAAATCTCTACTACAAACATGTGATTCACAACACCGGTAGAGCAATGCTCTGCTGCATACATGTGATCCACCACACGAATAGAGCCTGCTACAAACATATGATCCACCAAATCAGTAGAAGAATACTCTGATAAAAACATGTTATTCACCACACCACTAGAGCAATGCTCTGCTACAAACATGTGATCCACAACACCATTATAGCAATGCTCTGCTACAAACATGTGGTCCAACACACCACTAGAGCAATGCTCTGCAATAAACATGTGATCCACCACACCACTAGAGCATTGTTCTGCTACAAGCGTATGATCCACAACAGCACTAGAGCAATGTTGTACTACAAATATATAATATACCACACCACTCGAGCAATGCTGTGCTACAAACCTGTGATCCACCACACCAAAAGAGCAGTGCTCTGCTAAAAACATGTGATCTATCATACAAATAGAGCAATGCTCTGCTACAAACATCTTATGCATCACACCACTAGAGGAATACTCTGCTAAGAAAAATGTGATCCACCACACCATTAGCGCAATGCCCTGTTACAAACATGTGATACACCACACCACTAGCGCAATACTCTACTACAAACTTCTGATCCACCACACCATTAGAGCAATGTTCTGCTAAAAACATGATGTCCACCATACCACTAAAGCAATGCTTCGTTAGAGACATTAGATCCAAAACACCACAAACGCAATGCTCTGCTACAAATATATGATCCACCACATCACTTCAGTAACGCTTTCCTACAAACACGTGATCCACCATACCAGTAGAGCACTGCTCTGCTACAAATATGTGGTCCACCTCATCTCAGGACCAATGCTGTACTGCAAATGTGTGATATACCACACCAATAGAGCAATGCCCTGCTACAAACGTGAGATCCACTACACCAAAAGAGCAATGCTCTGCTACAAACATATGATCCACCCAAAAACTTGAGCAGTGATCTGCTGCAAAAATGTAATCCACAATACCACTAGAGCAATGCTTTTTTAAAAACAATGTGATAAACCACACCACTACTGCAATGCTCTGCTACAAACGCGATACGCCACGCCACTAGTACAATGCTCTGTTACAGACTTTTGAACCATCACACCATTACAGCAATCCTCTGCTACAATCATGTTATCCACCACACCACCAAAGCAATGCTATACTACAAACATGTGATCCACCACACCACTAGAGCAATCCTCTACTACAAACATGCGATCCAAAACACTACTAGAGAAATACTCTGCTGCAAACATGTGATCCACTACACCAATAGAGCCTGGTAAAAACATTTGATCCACCACACTAATAGAGGAATGCTCTGCTAAAAGCATGCGATTCACTACACCACTAGAGCAATGCTCTGCTACTAATATGTGATCCACTACATCACAAACGCAATGCTCTACTAGAAGCATGTCATCCGCAACACCACTAGAGCAATGCTCTACTACAAACATGTGATCCATCACACCACTAGGGTAATGCTCTGCTACAAGCTTATGATCTACTACGCCACTAGCGCAGAGATCTGCTAGAAACATTTGATCCACCACATCGGTACAGCAATGCTCCGCTGCAAACATGTAATCCACCATACCATTAGAGCAATGCTTTGGTACAAACATTAGATCCACCTCAATAATAGCGCAATGCTCTGCTACAAACATGTGATCCACCACACCACTAAAGCCTGCTAGAAATATGTAATTCACCACACCACTAGAGCAATACTCTGCTACACACATTTGTTCCACCGCACCACTAGAACAATGCTCTGCTACAAACGTTTGATCCATCATACCACTAGAGAAATGCTCATCTACAAACAGGTGATCTACCACACCACTAGAGCACTGCTCTATTAAAAATATGTGATCCATCACACCGCTAGAGAAATGCTCTGCCGCAAATATGTGATCACCACTCCATTAGAGCAATGCTCTACTAAAAAATGTTATCA
This sequence comes from Panulirus inflatus, assembly GCA_032361765.1. NCBI lineage: Eukaryota > Metazoa > Arthropoda > Malacostraca > Decapoda > Palinuridae > Panulirus > Panulirus inflatus. Next base: position 4,868 of record JAUUDY010018706.1, read on the forward strand.
CCACACCACTCGAGCAATGCTCTGCTACAAACATGCGATCCATTACACCACCAGACCCTTCTACAAGCATGTTATCCACCACACCAATAGCGCAATTATCTGCTACAAATATGTGATCCACCACATCATGAGAGCAATGCTCTGCTACAGATATGTGATCCACCACATCATGAGAGCAATGCTCTGCTACAAACATGTAATCCATAATACGTTGAGAGCAATGCTCTGGTACAAATATTAGATCCGCTACAATACTAGCGCAATGCTCTGCTTCAAACATGTGATCCACCACAAAACTAGAGCAATGCTCTGCTACAAACATTTGATCCACCACACCACTAGAGCCTCTTAAAAATATGTTATCCACCTCACCACTAGCGCAGTGCTGTGCGACAAACATGTGATCCACCATATCTTTACAGCAATGCTCTGCTGCAAACATGTAATCAACCATATCACTAGAGCAATGCTGTGGTACAAACGTTAGATTCACCACACCACTGTCGCAATTCTCTGCTACAAACATGTGATCCACCACACCGCTAGAGCCTTTCACAAACATGTAATTTACCAGACCACAAGAACAATGCACTGCTACAAAAATGTGATCCACCACAACACTAGAGCTATGCTCTCCCATGAACATGTGATCCGCCACACCACTACAGCAGTGCTCTGCTACAAACATGTGATCCACCATACCACTAGAGCAATGCTCTACTACAAACATGTGATCCACCACACTACTTGAGCAATGCTCTGCTACAAATAAGTGATCCACCACACCACGAGTGCAATGCACTGCTAAAAAAAAGTAATCCACCACACCACTAGCGCAATGCTCTGCTACAATCATATGATACGCATCGCCACAAGCGCAATGCCCTGTTACAAACATGTGACCCACCACACCATTAGAGCAATGCTCTGCTAAAAACATATAATCCACCATACAACTAGAGCAATGCTCTGGTACAAACGTTAGATCCACCACACCACTAGTGCAATACTCTGCTACGAACATGTGATCCACTACCCCACTAGAGCAATGCCCTGCGACAAGCATGTGATCCACCACACCACTAGAGCCATATTGTAGTACAAATACATGATATACCACACCACTAAAGCAATGACTTGCTATAAAAATGTGATCCACCACACACAAAAAAAAGAAATCCTTTCCTATAATCATATCATCCACCACACAACTGGAGAAATCCTCTGCTACAAACATATAATCCACCACACCACTAGAGCAATGCTTTGCTAAAGACATGTGATCCAGCACACCAATAGAGGAATGCTCTTCTCAAAACATGTGATTCACCACACCACTAGAGGAATGCTCTCCTACAAACCTGTTATCCACCACACCACTAGAGCAATGCTCTGCTACAAACACGTGATACACCACACCACTACAGCATTGCTCTGCTACAAATAATTGATCCACCACACCGCTAGAGCTTCCTACAAACATATGCTCCTTTACGCCAATAGAGGAACGCTCTGCTACAAACTTGTGATCCACCACCCCACTAGAGCAATGCTCTGCTACAAATACGTGATGCACCACACCACTAGCGCAATGCTCTACTACAAACATGTGATCCACCACTCCATTAGAGCAATGCTCTGCTAAAAACATATAATCCTCCATACAACTAGAGCAATGCTCTGGTACAAACACTAGTTACAAAACGCCACTAGCGCAATGCTCTGCTACAAATATGTGATCCACCACAACAGTAGAGCAATGCTCTGCTCCAAACATGTGATCCACCACAACAGTAGAGCAGTGCTCTGCTCCAAACATGTGATCCACTACACCAAAAAAATGCTAAAAACATGTGATCCACACATCAATAGAAGAATGCTCTGCTAAAAACATCTGTTTCACCACACCACTAGAGCAATGCTCTGCAAAAAACATGTGATCCACTACACCACCAAAGCAATGCTATACTACAAACATGTGATCCAAAATACCACAAGTGCAATCCTCTACTACAGGCATATGATCAACAACACCACTAGAGCAATGCTCTACTGCAAACATGATCCACCACACCAAGAGAGCCTGCTAAAAACATGTGATACACTACACCAATAGAGGAATGCTCTGCTAAAAACATGTGATTCACCGCAACACTATGGAAATGCTCTGCTACAAACATGTGATCCACTACACCAGAAACGCAATGCTCTGCTAAAAACATGTCACCCACAACACCACTAGATCAATGCTCTGCTACAAACATGTGATCCACTATACCACTAGAGCAATGCTCTGCTACAAACATGTGATCCACTATGCCACTAGAGCAAAGCTCTGCAACAAACATGCGATCCACCACACCACTAGAGTAATGCTCTGCTACAAACTTGTGATCCATCACACCAATAGAGCAATACTCTGTTACAATCATATGATCCACCACATCACTAGAGCCTCCTACAAACATATCATCGACCACACCACTCGCGCATTGATCTGCTCCAAACATGTGATCCACCACACCATTAGAGCAACGTTCTCCCACAAACATGTAATCCACCATACAACTAGATCCACCACACCGCTAGCGCAATGCTCTGCTACAAACATGTGATGCACTACACCATTAGAGCCTGCTACAAACATGTAATTCACCACACCATTAGAGCAATGCTCTGCTACAAACAAGTCATCCACCACACCATTCTAGCAATGCTCTGCTACAAACGTGTGAACCACCATACCACTAGAGGAATGCTCATCTACAAACAGGTGATTCATCACACCACTAGAGCAATGCTCTACTAAAAACATATGATCCACCACACCACTAGAGCAATGCTCTGCTACAAATATGTGATCCACCACACAACTAGAGCAATGCTCTGATAAAAACATGTTATCCACCACACCACTTGAGCAATATTCTGATACAAATATGTGATCCACCACACCACTACAGCCTTCTACAAACATGTTATCCACCACACCAATAGCGCAATTCTATGTTACAAATATGTGATCCACAACATCATGAGAGCAATGCTCTTCTACAAACATGTAATCCATCATACCATGAGAGCAATGCTCTGGTACAATCGCTAGATCCAACACACCACCAACTCAATGCTCTGCTACAAATATGTCATCCACCACAAAACTAGAGCAATGCTCTGCAAATATGTGATCCACCACACTACTAGAGCAATGTTCTGCTGCAAAAATATGATCCATTACACAACTAGAGCAATACTCTGCTACAAGCATGTGATCCACAACATCACTAGAGCAATGCTGTACTACAATTATGTGATATACCACACCACTAGAGCAATGCCCTTGTGCAAACATGTGATCCACCACACCAAAAGGGCAATGCTCTGCTACATACATATAATCCACCACACCAAGGGAGCAATGCTCTACTAAAAAGTGTGATCCACTACACCACTAGCGCAAAGCACTGATACAAACATGTGATACAGCACACCACTAGCGCAATGCTCTGCTACAATGATATGTTCCACCACACCACTAGAGCAATGCTCTGCTAAAAAAATGTGATCCACATCACACCCCTAGAGCAATGTTCTGCTACAAACATGTAATCCACCACATCAATGGAGGAATGCTCTGCTAAATATATGTGATCCACCACACTAATAGAGCAATGCTCTGCTACAAAGATTTGATCCCGCACACCACTAGAGCCTCATACAAACATGTTATCCACCACACCACTAGCGTAGTGCTGTGCAACAAACATGTGATCCAGCACATATTTACAGCAGTGCTCTGTAACAAATATGTAATCCACCATACCACTAGAGTAAGGCTGTGATACAAACATTAGATCCACCACACCACTAGCACAATGCTCTGCTACAAAAATGTGATCCACCACGCCACTAGAGCCTTCACCAAATATGTAATTTACCACACCACTAGAGGAATGTTCTGCTACAAAAATGTGATCCACCACACCACTAGAGAAATGCTTTCCTATGAATATCTGGTCCACCAAACCACCAGAGCAATGCTCTACTGCAAACATGTAATCCGCCATACCACTAGAGCAATGCCCTGCTACAAACATGTGATCCACCACACTACTGGAGCAATGCTCTGCAAGAAATAAGTGACTCACCATACCACTAGAGCAATGTCCTGCTAAAAAAAATGTGATCCACCGCACCACTAGCGCAATGGTTTGCTACAATCATGTGATACACCACACCACTAGCGCAATGCTGTTACAAACGTGATCCACCACACCATTGGAGCAATGCTCTGCTACAAACATGTAATCTACCATACAACTAGAGCAATGCTCTGGTACAAACATTAGATCCACCACACCACTAGCGCAGTGCTCTGCTACAAACATGTTATCCACCACACCACTAGTGTAATGATCTACAAAAATGTGATCTACCACGCCAGTAGAGCAATGATCTGCTACAAGCATGTGATCTAACACACCAAAAAAGCAATGCTGTGCTACAATCATATCATCCACCACACAATTGGAGAAATGCTCTACTACAAACATATGATGCACCATACCACTAGAGCAATGCAATGCTAAGATATTTTGATCCACCACACCAATAGAGGAATGCTCTTCTAAAAACATGTGATTCACCACACCACTAGAGCAATACTGTGCTACAAACATGTGCTTCACCACACCACTAGAGCAATGCTCTGATACAAACATTAGATCCACCACACCACCAGCGCAATGCTCTGCTATAAACATGTGATCCACAACAAAACTAGAGCAATACTCTGCTGGAAACATGTGATCCACCACACCACTAGAGCAATGCTCTGCTACAAATATGTGATCCACCACAACACTAGAGCATTACTTTCCTACAAGCCTGTAATCCAGAACACCACGAGAGCAAAACTGTACTAGAAATATGCGATATACCACACCACTAGAGCAATGTCCTGCTACAGACATCTGAGCCACCACACGAAAAGGGCAATGCTCAGCTACAAAAATGTAATCCATCACACAACTGGAGCAAATCTCTGCTACAAACATGTGATCCGCCATAAAACTAGAGCAATGCTCTGGTACAACATTAGATCCACCACACCACTAGAGCAATGTTTTGCTACAAACATGTGATCCACCACACCACTAGAGCAATGCTCTGCTACAAACATATGATCCACCATACTACTAGTGCAATGCTGTGGTACAAATATATGATATACCACACCACTTCAGCAATGCCTTGCTTCAAACATGTGATCCACCACACCAAAAAAGCAATGCTCTGCTACAAACATATCATCCACCACACAATTGGAGAAATGCTCTCCTACAAAAATATAAGACACCAAACCACTCGAGCAATGCTCTGCAAAAAAATATGTGATCCACGACACCAATAGAGGAATGCTCTTCAAAAAACATGTGATTTAGCACACCGCTTGAGCAATGCTCTCCTACAAACATTTGATCCACCACACCTCTAGAGCTTCCTACAAGCGTATGATCCATCACACCAACACAGGAATACTCTGCTATAAACATGTGATGAACCACTCCACTAGAGCAATGCTCTGTTACAAATATGTGATCCACCACACCAATATAACAATGCTGTTGTACAAACATGTGATCCACCACACCACTTGAGCCTCCTACAAGCATGTTATCCACCACACCACTACCGCAGTGATCTGCTACAATCATGTGATCCACCACATCATTCCAGCAAAGCTATGCTACAAACATGTAATCCACCATACCACTAGAGCAATACTCTGGTGCAAACATTAGATCCAATACACCACAAGCGCAATACTCTGCTACAAACATGTGATCCACCACGCCACTAGAGCCTGCTACAAAGATGTAATTCACCACAACATTACAGCAATGCTCTTCTCCAAACATGTGATCCACCACACCACTAGAGCAATGCTCTGCTACAAACAGGTGATCCATCACACCACTAAAGCATTGCTCTACTAATAACATGAGATCCACCACACCACTAGAGCAATGCTCTGCTACAAATATGTGATCCACCACATCACTAGAGCAATGCTCTGCTTAAAACATTGTATTCACTACACCACTTGAGCAATGCTCTGCAACAAACATGTAATCCACCACACCACGAGAGCCTTCTACAAACATGTTATCCACCACACCAATAGTGCAATTGTCTGCTACAAATATGTGATCCACCGCATCATTAGGGCAATGCTCTGTTACAAACATGTAATCCATACACCATTAGAGCAATGGTCTGGTACAAACATTAAATCCACCACATCACTATCGCAATGCTCTACTACAAACATGTGATCCACCACAAAACTAGAGCAAGCTCTACTGCAAACATACGATCCACCAAACCACTAGAGCAATGCTCTGCTACAAAAATGTGATCCACCACAGCAATAGAGAAATTATCTGCTACAAGTATGTGATCCACAACACCACTAGACGAATGCTCTACTACAAATATGTGATATACCACACCACTAGAGCAATGCCTAGCTGCAAATATGTGATCCACCACACCAAAAGGACACTGCTCTGCTACAAACATGTGATCCACCGCACAACTGGAGCAATGCTCTGCTACAAACATATAATCCACCACACACGGGAGCAACGTTCTGCTAAAAAAGGTAGTCCATCACACAAGGGAGCAATGTTCTGCTAAAAAAAGGTAATCCATCACCCCACTAGCGCAATGCTCCGCTACAAACTTGTGATCCACCACACCATTAGAGTAATGCTCTGCTACAAATATATGATCCACCACACCACTAGAGCAATGCTCTGCTAAAAACATGTGATCCACCACACCACTAGAGCAATGCTCTCCTACAAACTTGTGATCCATCACACCACTAGAGCAATGTTCTGCAACAAACATGTGATCCACCACTCAATTAGAGCAATGTTCTTCTACAAGCATGTGATCCACAACAACACTAGAGCAATGCTGTACTACAAATGTTTGATATACCACACAACTAAAGCAATGCCGTGCTACAATTGTGTGATCCACCACACACAAAAAAAAGAAGAAATGTGATTCACCATACAACTGGAGCAATATTCTGCTACAAGTATGTTATCCTCCACACAACCTGAGGAATACTCTGCTGAAAAAAAAATGTGATCCACCAAACCACTAGTGCAATGCTCTGCTACAAACATGTGATACACCACACCACTGGCGCAATGCTCTACTACAAACTTCTGATACACCACACCATTAGAGCAATGTTTTGCCACAAACATGATATCCACCATACCATTAGAGCAATGCTTTGGTACAAACATTACAACGTTACAGCATTACAATAATGCTCTGCTAAAAACAGGTAATCCACCACACCCCTAAAACAATGCTCTGTTACAACCATTAGATCCACCACACCACTAGCGTAATGCTTTGCCAAAATTTGTGATCCAACACACAACTAGAGCCTGCTACAAACATGTAAATCACCACATCATTACAGCAATTCTCTGCTACAAACATGTGATCCACCGCGCCACTAGAGCCTGATACAAACATGTAATTCATCACACCATTAGAGCAATGCTCTGCTACAAATATGTGATCCACCACACCACTAGAGCAATGCTCTGCTACAAACGTGTGATCCACCATACCACTAGAGGAATGCTCATCTACAAATAGGTGATCCACCACACCACTAAAGCAATTCTCTACTAAAAACATATGATCCATCACACCACTAGAGCAATGCTCTGCTACAAATATGTGATTCAAGACATCACTGGAGCAATGCTCTGCTAAAAGCATATCATTCACTACACCACTTGAGCAATGCTCTGCTACAAACATGTGATCTATCACACCACTAGAGCCTTCTACAAACATGTTATCCACCACACCAATAGGGCAATTGTCTGCTACAAATATGTGATCCACCACATCATTATAGCAATGCTCTGCTACAAACATGCAATCCATCATACCAATGCTCTGGGACAAACATTAGAGCCACCATACCACTAGCGCAATGCTGTACTACAAACATGTGATCCATCACAAAACTAGAGCAATGCTCTACTGCAAATATATGATCCACCACACCACTAGAGCAATGCTCTGCTACAAAAATTTGATCCACCACACCACTAGAGCAATACTCTGCTACAAGTATGTGATCCACAACACCACTAGAGCAATGATCTACCACATATATGTGATATACTACACCACTAGAGCAATGCCTTGCTACAAATGTGTGATCCACCAGGCCAAAAGGACAATGCGCTGCGACAAACATGTGATCCACCGCACAACTGGAGCAATGCTCTGCTACAGACATATAATCCATCACACAAGGAAGCAATGTTCTGCTAAAAAAAAAAAAAGGTGAGCCATCACACCACTAGCGTAATGCTCTGCTACAAACATGTGATACAACACACCACTAGGGCAATGCTCTGCTACAAACTTGTGATCCACCACACCATTAGATCAATGCTCTGCTACAAAAATATGATTCACCACACCACTAGAGCAATGCTCTGCTAAAAACCTGTGATCCAGCACATCATTAGAGCAATGCTCTGCTACAAACATGTGATCCCCCACAACACTAGAGCAATGTTCTGCAACAAACATGTGATCCACCACACCATTAGAGCAGTGCTCTGCTACAAAAATGTAATCGACCATACCACTAGAGCAATGCTCTGGTACAAACATTTGATCCACCACACCACTAACGCAATGCTCTGCTAAAAACATGTGATCCACCACACCACTAGACCAATGCTCTGGTACAAAAACATTTGATCCACCATCCCATTAGAGCAATGCTCTGCTACACGAACGTGATCCATCACACCAATAGAGCAATGCTGTAGTACAAATCTTTGATATACTCCACCACTACAGCAATGCCTTGCTACAAACTTTTGATCCACTACATGAAAAAAGGCAATGCTTTTCTACAAACAAGTCATCCACCACTCAACAGGAGAAATGCTCTGCCACAAAAATATAATCCACAATACCACTAGAGCAATGCTCTGCTAAAAAAAAAAAGTGATCCACTACACCAATAAAGGAATGCTCTGCTAAAAACATGTGATTCACCACACCACAAGACCAATGCTCTGCTGCAAACATGTGATCCATCACAGCACTAGAGCAATGCTCTGCTACAAACATATGAACCATCACACCACTAGAGCAGTGCTCTGCTACAAACATATGATCGACCACGCCACGAGATCTTCCCACAAACACATGATCCATCACACCACTAGAGCAATGCTCTGCTTCAAACATGTGATCCCCTACCACACTAGAGCAATGATCTGCTACAAACATGTGATCTTTTACATCAATATAGCAATGCTCTAGTACAAACATGTGATGCACCATGCCACTAGAGCAATTCTGTGCTACAAACAATACTCTACTATAAACATGAGATTCACAACACCACTAGAGCAATGCCCTGCTGCAAACATGTGATCCACCACACTAATAGAGCCTATTGCAAACATGTGATCCACCACACCAATAGAGGAATGCTCTGCCAAAAACATGTGATTCACTAAACCACTAGAGCAATGCTCTGCTACAAATATTTGATCCACTACACAAATAACGCAATAATCTGCTACAAACTTGTAATTCCAACATTACTAGAGCAATATTCTGCAAACATGTGATCCACCACATCACTAGATCAATGTTCTGCAACACACAAGTGATCCACTACACCACTAGAGCAATGTTCTGCAACAAACATGTGATCCATCACACCAAATGAGCAATGCTCTCTTAAAAACGTGATCCACCACACAACTGGAGCAAAACTCTGCTCCAAACATGTTGCTCACCACAACACTAGAGGAATTCTCTGCTAAACAAATGTGATCCACCACACCACTAGCGCAATGCTCTGTACAAACATGTGACACACCACACCACTAGCGTAATGCTCTACTACAAACTTATGATCTACCACACCATTAGAGCAATATTCTTTTACAAAAATGTAATCTATCATACCACTAGAGCAATGCTCTGGTACAAACATTAGATCCAAAACACAACTAGCGCAATACTCTGCTACAAACATGTGATCCACCACAACACTAGAGTAATGCTCTGCTACAAACATGTGATCCACCACACCACTTGAGCAACGCTCTGCCACAAATCTGTGATCAATCTCACGTGTAGAGCAATTCTGTACTAAAAATATGCGATATACCACACTAATAGAGCGATGCCCTGCTACAAACATGTGATCAACCACACCAAAAGAGCAATGCTCTGCTACAAACATATGATCCACCACACAGCTGGAGCAATGCTCTGCTGCAAACTTTTAATCCACCATACCACTAGAGCAATGCTCTTCTAAAAAAAATGTGATCCACCACACCACTACTGCAATGCTCTGCTGCAAATATGTGATACACCACACCACTAGTGCAATGCTCTGCTACAAACATGTGATCAACCACACCACTAGAGCAATGCTCTGCTAAAAAATGTGATCCACCACACCAATAGAGGAATGCTCTGGTAAAAAAATGTGATTCACCACACCTGTAGAGCAATGCTCTGCTACAAACAGGTGTTTACCACACTACTAGAGTAATGCTGTGCTACAAACATGTGATCCACCAACCACAAGAGCAACGCTATGCTACAAACATGTGATCCACCATACCACTAAAGCCTCATACAAACATGTTATCCACCACACCATTAGTGCAGTGCTGTGCTACAAACATGTGATCCACCATATCGTTACACCATTGCTCTGCTACAAACATGTAATCCACCATACCACTAGAGCAATGCTCTGTTAAAAAAGATTTGATCCACCACACCACTAGCACAATGCTCTAGTACAAACATGTGATCCACCACACAACTAGAGCAATGCTCTGCTAAAAGCATGTGATCCACCGCAGCACTAGACCAATGCTGTAGGAAAAATATATGATATACCACACCACTACAACAATGCCTTGCTACAAACATGTGATCTACCACACCAAAAAGCAATGTCCTGCTACAAACATGTCATCCACTACACAACTGGAGAAATGCACTGCTAAAAACATATAATCCACCACACCACTACAGCATTGCTCTGCTAAAAATATGTGATCCACAACACCAATAGAGGACTACTCTGTTAAGAACTTAACATTCATCACACCGCTAAAGCAATACCCTGCCACAAGCCTGTGATCCACCAAATGACTAGAGAATTGCTCTGTTACAAAAATATGATCCACCAACCCACTAGAGCAGTGCTCTGCTACAAACACTTGAACCACCACACCACTAGAGCTTCCTACAAATGTATGATCCTTCACACCATTAGTGAAATGCTCTGCTACAAAAATGTGATCCACCACCCAACTAGAGCTACAAACATATGATCCAATACACCAATAGAGCAATGCCTCAGATACAAACATGTGATCCACCATGCCACTAGAGCAATGCTCTGCTACAAACATGCGTTCGACAACACCCCTGAAGCAATCCTCTGCTACAAACATGTGATCCACCACACCAATAAAGCAATGTTCTGCAACAAACATATGATCCAGTACACCAATAGAGTAATGCTCTGCTAAAAGCATGTGATCCACAACAACACTAGAGCAATGCTGTCCTACAAATATGCAATATACCACAATACTAGAGAAATGCCCTGCTACAAACATGTGATCCACCACACTAATAGAGTAATGTTCTGCTAAAATAATGTGATCTACCACACGACTGGAACAATACTCTGCTACAAACATATTATCCACCACACTACTAGAAGAATGCTCTGTTAAAAAAATATGATCCACCACACCACTAGGGGAATGCTTTGCTACAAACATGAGATACACCACACCACTAGCGCAATGCTCTACTACAAACCTGTGATTCACCACACCATTAGAACAACGTTCTCCTGCAAACATGTAATCCACCATACCACTTGAATAATGCTCTGGCACAAACATTAGATCAAAACACCACCAGCACAAAGCTCTCCTACAAAAATGTGATCCCCCACAACACAAGAGCAATGCTCTGCTACAAACATGTGATCACCATACCAGTAGAGCAATGCTCTGCTACGAATATGTGATCCATCTCACCACTAGAGCAATGCTGTACTATAACTATGTGATATACCACACCAATACAGCAATGCCCTGCTACAAACATGTGATCCACCACATCAAAAGAACAATGCTCTGCTACAAACATATGATCCACCACACCATTAGAACAATGTACTCCTACAAACATGTAATCCACCACACCACTAGAGCAATGCTCTGCTAAAAAAAAATTATATCCACCACAACACTACCGCGCTACTCAGCTACAAACATGTGATACAACACACCACTAGCGATATGCTCTCCTATAGACTTCTGATCCATCAAAGAGCAATGCTACAAACATGTGATCCACCACATCACTAGAGCAATGCTCTACTGAAAACATGTGATCCACCACACCAATAGAGGAATGCTCTGCTAAAAACATGTGATTCAGAACACCAATAGAGCACTGCTCTGCTACAAACAAGAGATCCACCACACCACTACAGCAATGCTCTCCTACAAAATGTAATCCACCACACCACTAGAGCCTCCTACAAACATCTTATTCCCCACATCACTAGCCAGTGCTGTGCTACAAACATGTGATCCAGCACATCGTTATAGCAATACACTGCTACAAAATTGTAATCCATCATACCACCAGAGAAATGCTCTGGTAAAAACATTATATCAACCCCACCACTAGCGCAATGCTCTGCTACAAACATTTGATCAGCGAGACCACTAGAGCCTGCTACAATCATGTAATTTATCACACCACTAGAGCAATGCTCTGCTACAAAAATGTAATCAATCACACTACTAGAATGATATTCTCCTATGCATATGTGATCCACCACACCACTGGAGCAATGCCCTGCTACAAACATGTGATGCACCATACCACTAGAGCAATGCTATGCTATAAACATGTGATCCACTTCACTACTGGAGCAATGCTCTGCTACAAACATGTGATCCACTACACCACTAGAGTAATGCTCTGCTAAAAAACGTGATCCACCATATCACCAGCGCAATACTCTAATGAAATCATTTGATACACCAAACTAATAGCGCAATGCTCTGCTGCAAACCTGTGATCCACCACACCATTTGAGCAATGCTCTGGAACAAACATTAGATTCACCACACCACTAGCGCAATGCTCTGCTACATACATGTATCCACCACACATATAGGTCAATGCTCTGCTACAGACATGTGATCCACAACCCCACAAGAGCAATGCTCTGCTACAAACATGTGATCGACCACACCACTAGACCAATGCTGTGGTAAAAATATATAACACAACACTACAGCAATGCCTTGCAACAAACATGTGATCAACCACAACAAAAAGCAATGCTCTGCTACAAACATGTAATCCACCACATAACGGGAGAAATGCTCTGCTACAAACATATAATCCACCACTCCACTAGAACAATGCTCTGCTAAAATCATGTGATCCACCACTCCAATAGAGGTATGCTCTGCTGAATACAAGTGATTCACCACACCACTACATCAATGCTCTGCTACAAACACGTGATCCATCACACCAATACAGCAATGACCTGCTACAAACATGTGATCCACCACACAAAGAGCACTGCTCTGTTACAAACATATGATCCACCACACCATTAGAGCAATGTTCTACAAACATGTAATCCACCATACCCCTGGAGCAATGTTCTGCTAAAAAAAATGTTATCCACCACAACACTACCGCACAACTCAGCTACAAACATGTGATACAACACACCACTAGTGAAATGCTCTCCTACAGACTTATGATCCATCACACCATTAGAGCAATGCTACAAACATGTGATCCACAACACCACTAGAGCAATGCTCTGCTAAGAACATGTGATCCACCAAACCAATAGAGGAATGCTCTGCTACAAACATGTGATTCACCACACCACTAGAGCAATGCTCTGCTACAAACAAGTGATCCACCAAACCACTAGAGCAATGCTCTCCTACAAACATGTGATCCACCACACCACTAGAGCCTCCTAGAAGCATCTTATTCACCAAACCACTAGGCAGTGCTGTGCTACAAACGTGTGATCCAGCACATCGTTACAGCAATGCTCTGCTACAAAATTGTAATCCACCATACCACTAGAGAAATGCTCTGGTAAAAACATTATATCAACCACACCACTAGCGTAATGCACTGATACAAACATTTGATCCACGAAACCACTAGAGCCTGCTACAATCATATAATTTACCACACCACTAAAGCAATGCTCTGCTACAAAAATGTGATCCATCACACCACTAGAACAATATTCTCCTATGAATATATGATCCACCACACCACTGGAACAATGCCCTGCTACAAACATGTGATGCACCATACCACTAGAGCAATGCTATGCTAAAAACATGTGATCCACTCCACTACTGGAGCAATGCTCTGCTACAAGCATGTGATCCAGCACACCACTAGAGTAATGTTCTGCTAAAAAAAACGTTATCCACAACACCACTAGCGCAATACTCTACTAAAATCATTTGATACACCACACTAATAGCGCAATTCTCTGCTACAAACCTGTGATCTACCACACCATTTGAGCAATGCTCTGGAACAAACATTAGATTCACCACACCACTAGCGCAATGATCTGCGAAAAACATGTACCACCACACCTATAGATCAATGCTCTGCTACAGACATGTTATCCACAACCCCACAAGAGCAAAGCTCTGCTACAAGCATGTGATCCACCACACCACTAGACCAATGCTGTGGTACAAATATATGATATAACACACCACTACAGCAAAGCCTTGCTACAAACATGTGATCAACCACAACAAGCAATGCTCTGCTACAAACATGTAATCCACCACACAACTGAAGAAATGCTCTGCTAAAACATATAATCCACCTCTCAACTAGAACAATGCTCTACTAAAAACATGTGATCCACCACACCGATAGAGGTATGCTCTGCTAAATACATGTGATTCACCACACCACTAGATCAATGCTCTGCTACAAACACGTGATCCATCACACCACTAGAACAATGTTCTGCTACAAACATGTGATGCACCACTCCACTGGATCACTGCTCTGCTACAAACATTTGATCCAACCCACCACTAGAGCTTCCTAGAAACATATGATCCATCACACCACTAGAGGAATGCTCGGCTACAAACATATGATCCACCACGCCACTATAGCAATGCTCTGCTGCAAACAGTTGATCCACCACACCAATACAGCAATGCTCCAGTAGAAATATGTGATCCACCACATTACTAGAGCAATGCTCTGCTAAAAATATAATATCTACCAAACCACTTGAGCAATGCTCTGCTACAAACAAGTGATCCACCCACCACTAGAAACTGCTACAAACATGTAATTCCCCACACCACTACTGAAATGTTGTGCTACAAAAATGTGATACAAGCACCACTGGAGCAATACTTTGCTACAAACATGTGATCCACAACACCAATAGAGCAATGTTGTACTACAAATATGTGATATACTACACCACTAGAACACTGCCCTGCAAGAAACATATGGTCCACCACTCCAAAAGGGCAATGCTCTGCTACAAACATGTGATCCACTACACAACTGGAGCAATAATCTACTAAAAACATATAATCCACCAATCCAAGGAAGCAATGCTTTGCTAAAAAAAAAAAAAAAAGTGAACCATCACACCACTAGCGCAATGCCCTGCTACAAACATGTAATGCAGCACACCAATAGCGCAATGCCCTGCTACAAACTTGTGATCCGCCATACCATTAGAGCAGTGCTCTGCTACAAACATATGATCCACCACACCACTAGAACAATGCTCTCCTAAAAACATGTGATCCACCACACCACTACAGCAGTGCTCTACTACAAACGTGTGATCCACCACGCCACTAGAGCAATGCTCTGGAACAAACATTTCATCCACATACCACTAGAGCAATGCTCTGCTACAAGCATGTGATCCACAAGAACACTAGAACAATGCTCTCCTACAAATATGTAATATACAACACCACTAAAGCAATGCCCTACCACATAATTAGAGCAATCCTCCGCTAAAAACCTGGGATCCACCACACAATTGAAGGAATACTTTGCTACAAGCATATTATCCAACACACCACTAAAGACTAACGCAATGCTCTACTACAAACTTTTCATCCACCACACCATTAGAGCAATGCTCTCCTACAAACATGTGATCCACCACGCCACTAGAGCCTCCTACAAACGTGTTATCCACCACACCACTAGCCAGTGCTGTGCTAGAAACATGTGATCTAGGATATCGTTGCATCAATGCTCTGCTACAAATATGTAATCCAACATACCACTACAGAAATGCTCTGGTACAAACATTAGATCCACCACAACACTAGCGCAATGCTCTGCTACAAACATTTGATCCACCACACCACTAGAGCCTGCTACAATCATGTCATTTACCACACCACTAGAGCAATGCGCTGCTACAAAAATGTAATCCATCACACAACTAGAGGAATGCTCTCCTATGAATATGTGATCCACCACTCCACTGTAGCAATGCCCTGCTACAAACGAATGATGCACCATACCACTAGAGCAATGCTCTGCTAAAAACATGTGATACACCTCACTACTGGGGCAATGCTCTGCTACAAACATGTGAACCACCACACCACTAGAGCAATGCTCTGCTCAAAAAAATGTGAGCCAACACACCACCAGCGAAATGCTCTACTAAAATCATGTGATACACCACACTAAAAGCACAATCTTCTGCTACAAATTTGTGATCCACCACACGATTAGAGCAATGCTCTACTACAAAATGTAATAAACCTTACTATTAGAGCAATGTTCTGGAACACACATTTTATCTACCACACCACTAGCGCAATGCTCTGCTACAAACATGTATCCACCACAGCTCTAGATCAATGCTCTGCTACAGACATGTGATCCACAACCCCACTAGAGCAATGCTCTGCTACAAGCATGTGATCCACCAGACCACTAGAAAAATGCTGTGGTACAAATATATGATATACCAACCCACTACAGAAATACCTTGCTACAAACATGTGATCAACCACAACAGAAAAGCAATGCTTTTCTATAAGCATGTAATCCACCACACAACTGGAGAAATGCTCTGCTACAAACATATAATCCACCACTCCGCTAGAACAATGCTCTGCTAAAAACATGTGATCCACCACACGAATATAGGAATGCTCTGCTAAATTCATGCGATTCACCACACCACTAGAGCAATGCTCTGCTACAAACAAGTGATCCACCACACTACTACAGCTATGTTCTGCCACAAGCACGTGATCCACCACACCACTGGAGCACTGCTATGCTACAAACATTTGATCCACCACACCGCTAGAGCTTCCTACAAACATAAAATCCATCACACCACGAGAGGAATGCTCTGCTACGAACATATGATCCACCACCCCACTATAGCAATGCTCTGCTACAAACAGTTGATCTAGCACACTAATACAGCAATGCTCTAGTACAAATATGTGATCCACTACGCCACTAGAGCAATGGTCTGCTAAAAAGATATTATCCACCACACCACTTGAGCAATGCTCCGTTAAAAACAAGTGATCCACCACACCACTAGAGCCTGCTATAAACATGTAATTCACCACACCACTAGAGCCTGCTATAAACATGTAATTCACCACACCACTAGAGAAATGCTCTGCTACAAAATTGTGATACACCACACCACTAGGGCAATACTCTGCAACAAGCATGTGATCTACAACACCAATAGAGCAATGTTGTATTACAAATGTGTGATATACCACACCACTAGAGCAATGCCCTGTAAGAAACTTGTGATCCACCACACCGAAAGGGTAATGCTCTGCTACAAACATGTGATCCACCATACAACTGGAGCAAAGCTCTACTACAAACATACAATCCAAAACACCAAGGAAGCAACGCTCTGCTAAAAAAAAAAAGATGAACCATCACACCACTAGCGCAATGCTCTGCTGCAAACATGTGATACAGCACACCACTAGTGCAATGATCTGTTACAAACTTGTGATCCACCATACCATTAGAGCAATGCTCTGCTACAAACATGATCCACCACACCACTAGAACAATGCTCTGCTAAAAACATGTGATTCACCACACCACTACAGCATTGCTCTACTACACACATGTGATCCACCACACTACTAGAACAATGCTCTAGAACAAACATTTGATCCAAAATACCACTAGAGCAATGCTCTACTACAAGAATGTGATCCAAAATAACTCTAGGGCAATGCTGTCCTACAAATATGAAATATACCACAGAACTAGAGCAATTCCCTGCCAAAAACATGTGATTCACCACACCAATAGAGCAATGCTCTGCTAAAACCATGAGATCCACCACACAATTGGAGGAATACTCTGCTATAAGCATATTATCCACCACACCACTGAAGGAATGCTCTGCTAAAAAAAATGTGATCCAGCATACCACTAACGCAATACTCTGCGATAAATATGTGATGCAACACACCGCTAACGCAATGCTCTACAACAAACTTGTGATCGACCACAACATTAGAGCAATGTTCTCCTACAAACATGTAATCCACCATACCACCAGAGCAATGCTCTAGTATAAACATTAGATCCAAAGCCCCACTAGCGCAATGCTCTGTTACAAATATGTGATCCACCACAACACTAAAGCAATGCTCTGCTACATATATGTGATCTACCTCACCACTAGAGCAATGCTGTACTACAAATATTTGATATTCCACACCAATATAGTAAGACCTTGCTACAAACATGTGATCCACCACCCCAAAAGAGCAATGCTCTGATGCAAACATGTGATCCACCACACCACTAGAGCAATGCTCTCCTACAAATATGTGAACCACCACACCACCAGAGCCTCCTACAAACATCTTATTCACCACACCACTAGCCAGTGCTGTGCTACAAACAAGTGATCCAGTACATCGTTACAGCAATGCTCTGCTACAGTCTTATAATCCACAATATCACTAGAGAAATGCTCTGGTACAAACATAACATCTACCATAACACTAGCGCAATGTTTTGCTATGAATATTTGATCCTCCACACCACTAGAGCCTGCTACAATCATGAAATTTACCACTCCATTAGAGCAATGCTCTCCTACAAAAATGTCATCCATCACACCACATGATTAATACTCTATGAATATGTGATCTACCACACCACTAGAGCAATGCCCTGCTACAAACAAGTGATGCACCATACCACTAGAGCAATGCTCTGCTAAAAAATTGTGATTCACCTCAATACTGTAGCATTACTCTGCTACAAACATGTGATCCACCACACCACTAGAGTAATGCTTTGCTAAAAAATATGTAATCTACCACACCACTAGTGCAATACTCTGCTAAAATCATTTGATACACCACACTAATAGCGCAATGCTCTGCTGCAAACATGTGATCCACCACACCATTTGAGCAATGCTCTGCTACAAAATGTAATAAACAATACCATTAGAGCAATGCTCTGCAACAAATATTAGATCCACCACGCCACTAGCGCAATGATCTGCTAAAACATGTATCCACCACACCTGTAGGTCAATGCTCTGTTTCAGACATGTGATCCACAACCCCACTAGAGCAATGCTCTGCTACAAGCATGTGATCCACCACACCACTAGACCAATGCTGTGGTACAAATATATGATAAAACACACCACTACAGCAAATCCTTGCAACAAACATGTGATCAAACACAGCAAAAAGGCAATGCTCTGCTACAAACATGTAATCCACCACA
The DNA here is from genome assembly GCA_032361765.1 of Panulirus inflatus. Lineage (NCBI taxonomy): Eukaryota > Metazoa > Arthropoda > Malacostraca > Decapoda > Palinuridae > Panulirus > Panulirus inflatus. Next base: position 24,854 of record JAUUDY010018706.1, read on the forward strand.
CAACTGGAGAAATGCTCTGCTACAAACACATTACCACCACTCCACTAGAACAATGCTCTGCTAAAAATATGTAATCCTCCACACCAATAGAGGTATGCTTCGCTAAATACATGTGATTCACCATACCACCAGAGCAATGCTCTGCTACAAACACAGAATCCATCACACCACTGGAGCAATGTTCTGCTATAAACATATGATGCACCACACAACTGGAACACTGCTCTGCTACAAACATTTGATCCACCCCACCACTAGAGCTTCCTACAAACATATGATCCATCACACCACGAGAGGAATGCTCTGCTACAATCATTCATACGATCCACAACCAAACTATAGCAATGCTCTGCTACAAACGGTTGATCCACCACGCTAATACAGCAATGCTCTAGTACAAATATGTGATCCACCACACTGCTAGAACAATGCTAAGCTAAAAACATAATATATGCCACACCACTTGAGCAATGCTCTGCTACAAACAAGTGATCCACCACACCTCTAGAGAAATGTTCTGCTACAAAAATGTGATACTGGTGTCACAAAGCTCATCATTCAACTACTAGTGTCATGAAACCCATCAGCCAGCCACTGGTGTCATGAAGCAAATCAGCCAAGCACTGATGTCATGAAACCCATCATTCAACCATTGGTGTCATGAAACC
>JAUUDY010018707.1:0-16063 GCA_032361765.1 Panulirus inflatus
CATTCTTTGTTCAGCCTGAAGGGCCGTGAGTCAACTGACAGTTTGCCAAGCCAAAGTGAACTAGGAATTTTAGATGATGGTCAACATGGTTCATGATTTGCAATTTCAGTTTGTTGTCCAATGCTAATAAAGATGGTAGGTACATACTCCACTAAAGAAAAGGAGCAGTTATCATTGAAATGAGGTCTCATACATTAGCTATGATTCGCAAATTATAAATTGACCCAGTATTCGAATTGAGCAAAATATTTTTGCCACCTCAGTTTTCCTGTGTTATTTAGAGTGGAGGAATGCAACTTTTGCCCATTGTCCTTTTTTTTACTGATATGTTTGCCATTTCTGTTCTGGAAGTTATTTTTCCTTTTCTGGTGAATATCAAAGGCCAGTATTCTTTCTTGGAAGCAAGAAAGTGAGTCTGTACACAAGATTTCAAGATGTTCAGGCAGGATTGAGTCTTCTATGCAGAGACTTGTTTAGGCTTCCCTCTAACATTATCCTTGCGCAGAAAGGTGGGTTCGGTCAATCTAGAAAGATCAATAAGGCAACTGATAACTGGATAAGGTTGGGTTTTTCAACACCTCACACTTCATGTTGTTATTCACCTTACTGGTCGTCCTAGGTCACCTAGAACCAGTTTTGAGGAAGAGATGATGTTATAAGAAAGTCCTAACAGGTGTTCAGATCGTAGATTCAGCCTATGTTGAAATCTTGCATGTTAAAACATTTTCTTGCTTCTAAGTGAGAATACAAGCCTTTCCTTCCTGGGACAATTTTTTAGGGCCCAAATTAGTTACTGGTAGAGGAAAAAAATATCATCTGGAACAGAAACAGTGTAAATATCACTAAACACAAGGAGAGCAAGCAAAAGTTGCTTACCTCCACTCTTAATAACACAGGATAACTGAAATGGCAAATATGTTCATCTGATTTTGAAGACAGTAATATGCTAATAGATATGATATTCCCACCATGAACAAGTAGTAGGATTGGTTTTGCAAATAAGATGATGTTTGAAAGCCTTATTTTAAATGGTAATTTTGAATTTTTTCATGGAAACTGTACTTAGACTTCCCATTTGCCAATGTCTTTTATGCCTTTTATCAAAACAGGTTGAAAGGTTAGTACCTTACTTATGCATCATTCATGTATGGAAAGAAGTCTCTTATACTTTAAATTAAATATATTTTAGTGGGAAAGACAGTGAACTATGCTGTGGTGATGGCTCAGCTGTACACTCAGGGACAGTGCCATGGAATTCACCCCTTCATTGTCCAACTTAGAGATGAGGAAACTCATCAGAGCATGCCAGGTGAGTCATTACAATAAACATTTATTAAGAGTTAAGCGTCATCTTCAGTGAGTCTGTGCGTGTTTTCAAGATAGATTGAGATAATTGAGAAGAGAATAGGACACAATATAAATGCTTTTGACTATAATATGTTTGGTTTGACTGTAGCATTCAATTACCAAAAACTTTTATACAAATCTCTTTCTCTCCACATATTTATTTTTGGAATTTTAGCTCTTTAACGGAATACTTTGGTATAAGCGGAATACTTTTGGCAAAGCTAACAGATATAACTGTCAATAGAAGGGTGTCCTCATTGATGGTTGACCTGTTCACTGTTTTTGTCTGTCCTTTGCAACACTCAGTTTTGGGTCTCTCTAGAAGTCTCTGCTGTGCACAAGAATAGATTTTTTTAGCACCTCCTTTCCTGATAAATTGCCTTCCCTTTCATATGGAAATATTGCACTGGATATTAGCCATTACTTTATTATATTTTACTTATTTTTAGGTGTAACTATTGGTGAGATTGGACCTAGGCTGGGAATGAACACAAATGACAATGGTTTCCTGAGATTTGACCATTACCATATTCCTCGAACACACATGCTTATGAAACACTCACAAGTTTTAGAGGTAAGATGGTCATGTTCTAAGATCAAGAACTTAATCTTGTCATTATATAAACAAGTCACAGGTTAGTTTTCAAAACATATGTGTAATATTATATATTTTTGAAGCATTATTTTAATAGTAGAGAAAGTGTTAGTATAGCATTTTGTGCTAATGAAAATTATGGGAAAATCAAAGTTTTTCTTGAGAATGTTAGAATTCTCTACTTTTAACATAGGATGGCACATATGTGAAGCCTGCCAGTAACAAACTTGCATATGGGACAATGGTGTTTGTGAGGGTTGCCATATGCTTTAGTTCCTACCGACAACTACAGCGTGCAGTGACCATAGCAACACGTTACTCTGCTGTTCGTCATCAGTCAGAGTTAGCACCTGGGTAAGATTATTTGTTTCTCCTTTAATTGTATCTACTAAATATAATAGTTATTACATACAAAATTGATGGCTTACTGAAGTTTACATATTTGATATTTTTAATGTTCATAATGTTTAATGGGCTTTTGAATATTTTTATGACTGAATTATATTTGATTACAAGACAAAAATATAGTTGTATTTAGGTCATCACCTTTCACCTTCATTCATGCAAGAGTTTTCTTTACCATCCCATGAAGATTGAAATGTGGAACTTTGACTTTTTGATAGCTTTTCTGACCACTGAGTTACTAGTTGATCCAAAAACATCAGCATAACAATAGCGACAACCAAGTTGCTCATTAATCATGATTTCAGTCAGAAGCAGTACAACCAACTTTGGCTCATCTTCATATTTGACCCGGCTTTGTAAGGTTTTAAAACATGATATGTTCCAGTTCAGGTGTGGATGATGGGAAAAAGTAGTAGCAGAATGTAATTTTTACTGAGAATGTAATAGGGCTTGTCCTGTTCATGTAGGGCTTCTTATGAAGCTACTATGCAATTGAGCTAAAACAGATGACTTTTACAAGTACTAGTACCAGTATCAGTGATTGCCTCCAACTTTACACCAGTTCTAACAACATATGAGATGTGATGACATGTCAGTATAATAAAGACCCTGATGTTTGATACTTATTTTGGTATAGCACCAGCCTTTTTTTTCTTCTTCTTAGCAGCTTGTGCTCATATTTCCTTATATTTACAATTCCAGTCATGGACAGAATTCCTTATCACTACATTAATGTATAAGTTTTTCTTTTAAGGAATGATAGCTTGGCATTTGAAATTAAGGAAAATACTCAGAAATTCATATAAAATACCTTTTGTGTTAGTTTGGTCCACTGCTGAGTGAGATGGTTGACATCAGATAAGGTGTGAGGACATGGAGACTTTGTGTATTTCTGTTTATCTTGGTTTCATGGTGTACTCTTATTTCATACACAGCCACAGCATTGGGAAAGAATAATTTTTTTTTCAATACTTTGCCATTTCCCTTGCTAGCAAGGTAGTTCCAGGAACAGACAAACCAATGGTCTCATTTGTTCACCTCCATTCTTTAGTTGTTATGTTTAATGTACCGAAACCATTGCAACATTTCCACAATAAGGCTTTGTAGACCTTTCAGTGGTATTCCCTGACTGCTTCATATGCCCTGGTTCATTCCATTCAGGCACTTCACCCCCAGTGTACAACATTGCCCCAATTCACTCTGTTTGTATTTCATGCACACCTTACATCCTCCTGTATGTTCAGACCCTGAAGTCAAAACTTTTTCCAATCCATCCTTCCAATTTAGGCCCCCATTTTCCTTGTCTCTTTCACTTCTAACACATGTACTTTTATTGTCAGTTTCTCCTTATTCATCATCTCCTATATTCAAACCATTCCAGAACATCAACTTCAGCTCTTTCAACCATACCCTTCTTATAACCATATCTTTCACCTCATCACTTCTAACCTGATCAACCCTCCTCACACCACATATTGTCCTCAAACATTTCATTTCTCTTATGTTTACCCTTTTCCTTTCTTTCTAATCTAATATCCATGCCTCAATTCCATACAGTACCTTTGGGACTACTGTGCTATTAAGCATACCTAAGTTTGTCCTCACCTACTATGACTGCTGTCTCTGAACTCTCCTCATTGTGTTCATGACGTTTGCCCCCTCACTCACTTTAGCTTCCATGGTTCCCTTCACTGTCCTCGAGGTGCTCTATATTGAAACTCATACCCCAACTTCTAAACTTTTTCCACTTCTAAACCTTGTAGCATTGCTTTTATTCCTATTTCCTCTTAACTTTTTCCTTTCACACACTCTCCCAAACTCAGACTCAAGTTTCTGTGATTTCTCACTGAAATCTGCCACTAGCACCATGTTATCAGCAAGCACCAACTGACTCACTACATGTACCTCCTTCTCTTTCCAAGACCCTTGCATTCACCTCCCTCACCACCACATCCACGAACAAATTAAGCAGCCATGGTAACATCACATGCCCTACCACAGACCCAAATTCACTTGTATTCACGAACCCAATGCCTTATTCTCTCAGTAAAAATTTTTGCTGCTGCTAGCAGCTTTCCTCCTACACCATGTATTCTTAACATCTTCCATAGAGCATCTCTGTCAACTCTGTCTTATGCTTTCTCCAGATCCATAAATGCCACATACAAGTCCTTCTGTTTCACCAACATTCTTCAAAACAAACACCTGATCTACCACCTTCAACCCCTCCTGAAGTGCTATTGTTCCTCTCCAGGCTTCCAACCCCTCCTGAAGTGCTGTTGTTCCTCTCCAGGCTGAAGCTTTGTGCATACTACCACTCACTCTATCATCATATATCTTACCAGACACATGTAACAAACCTCTGTAATTTTAACTCGCTTTTGTCCTTGCTTCTATATAGTGGCACTGGCACCATACAGGCATTCTGCCAGTCCTCAAGCTTCTCATCAAAAGTCAGTCATACATTAGAAATCATAACTAACCAATGAACAATGCAATTACCTCCGTTCTTTAAAAATTAATTTGCATTCCCATGCACTCTATTCACCTTGCCACACTTCATCTTACATAAGGCTTTCACCACCTCTTTTCTTTTCACCAAACCACTTGCAAAGACTCTCTCACTTTGCCTACCTTCCCAACATTTTATCAATTTTTTTATGTGAAAATTAGGTTTGAGAAACATACCTTAGGAAAGTAACTCATGATTATCCCAATGAATCCAAAGGTAAAATTTGATCCACTATCCAGTGATTTTGTTAAGTTGTGATTTCCAGGAATGCATTCCCAACATTAAGTGGGGACCAGATGTACTGAGGATTTCAACATTTTTTTTCCTTTGCCCTTCTGGCTATGGCAGAGAAACCTCTGTTGGCTATTAATGGAATATAATAAATCTGAGGCAAAAAAGTTAAATTGTCATGTGATAATGGGAGCAGTCCTCCAAGGATCATCATCAGATGATGGGAGCAGTTTAGGGTTAATTACTAGTTATCCATGGTACTGACAGCCTGGATTTGTGTATTGAAGTCATTCTTGTATATGAATAGCAATCACTAGTAGCATGTTAGCTGAGGAGGTAACTACTCTGTTAGGTTAAGTGTTTAAATATCCTTTTGGGTCTATGCTGCTTGCTTGGTAGGCTGGTTAATGACTCATTTGCCTGCATAGTTTGCCAAGTTTTAAGTAAACTTCCCATATATTCATTTAATTTGATTTAATTTTTTTTTTTCCCACAGAGAGCCAGAACCTCAGATCCTTGATTATCAGACTCAACAGTACAAGTTGTTGCCACAGATTGCCACCATATTCGCCATTCATTTTGCAGCAAAAGATCTTTGGAACACATTTAATGAAGTTACAGGAAATATTCAGGATGGCAACTTGGTTCGTCTGCCAGAGGTGAGTTTAACATCATCTTCCACAAATGTGGCAGATAAGTAATTTTGGTCACAAAAATTAAGATGCTTCACCAGCTTGATGGTTCTCTAATGTATATTAATATTTGGTATGAACCACACCCTTCTTTCTTGGATAGTTTTATAATTACCTATTTGTACTGTACAGGAAGGGAGTTGTATGCACTCATGGGCCTCCATCTCTTGAACTTTCTTTCTATCATACAGCTTCTTAAATTTCTGCAGTCTGCATTAACCATATCTTCAGTACTTTTTATTCCTTTAATACACCTCTCTCGTACTATAAAAGTACTTCTCATCTTTCTTTACAAGTTCCTTGTTTAATTTAATTTTATGTCCTCTCATTTTCTATCCCTACAACTCATGAAGGAAGTGTTCACTGTCTCTGTCATCTGTTATAAATATTTACTTAAAGGTTGTGACCAGGTTAACATTCACTCTACCATCTTCCTAAGTGGGCAGGTTTAAAGGCTTCTAGCCTTTCTCTGTGAATCAGCTCTCTCAGTTCTGGTACCTTTATTGCTACCATAGAAATGGGTGAGGTTTGTGTAGTTTCTACGATTGTATCTCCTCTTTAGGCCTTGTCTCACCTCTGCTCTTTTAACTAATTTACCACATAAGCATTACATAATCATTTGTTCCAGTAATTGTATAATATATGATATTCTCAATATCCATGTATGATGGTGTATAAGTTGCTCTCATCCTATTGTGTTCCCTGACATGTTGGTATAGGAAAGTTTCATGCATACCTTCTATAAGAATATAAGATTTGTCCCCATGACTCCCTCTCACCATGATAATCTAAGAACTTTTGTGTCCATGATTCCTTCACCATGAGTATCAAAATTCTACCAGTCTTTCTCTTCATAATTGAAATACCTCATTATCAGCACTTTACCTTCTCTAAGAAGTGCATGTTTTGTTGCTTCATGTTCCATCGTGATTGTTCCTTTATTGTTGTCAGTCTATATTTGTTCTGGATGATTATCACTTTGCACTTCTTTCCTACATTTGCCTTTTCCATTACATGTTGTCTGATTGGGCAGTCTACTACTATTTCCTGAATCTTAAGGATATCTTTTATTAGGAGAGCCAGTCCTCCTCCTATGTTTTCATTTTCTCTCCTTACTTTCATATACCCCATTGGACAGAAAAAGAGTGATCTTATCTCTTTAGTTTCACACACCTTAGTAAAATGAGGTGTATTTTCGATCATACAATCCTTAAATTTCATTGCTTTACCATTTAATATTAATCTGTCAGCATATGTATACGATGCTTGAGACTAAGATTACCATCTGATGTTCTGACCTCTCTACAGCACTGGTAAGGGTGGTCTGTCCCCTTGCTTCATCTGGTGTTTTCTGCTTTTTGCCATCGGATTGTATTTTTTGCTTTTTCCCTCTCTTCCCTTGGTATGCCACACTTTATTAATGCTCCACTAAATCTCAACTTGTTTTCAAGTTTTGTAGCCCACTTGAGCACCTATTGGCTAGGTGACTCCAAATCAGACATGAATGGAATTGGCTGTCATGATATAACCATCATTTGTTCTATCCTTTATCACAGAAATTACATTGGTAATTTTGTTGTCTTCAATAACCTTGTAATGGCCTTTTTTTTTTTTTTAAATTTCCCCCCTTTCCTTTTTATATAGTGTATATTCTTACTTCAGTTCGAAAGTAATCAGAGATTTACATCTTTTGATCTGGTTAACTGATCTTTCTAATTTAGGTGCCACTCACCTTATAGATAAGTATATCAGTTTTGATTAATCAACCTCTGTGCATCAGCATTTTTCTACAGTCTCCATATTTGCTAACAAGCACTGATCCAGTATGCTCTTCACTTTCTAACTTTATTTAATGGACCATAAATTTTGCTGATTGTTCAGGCTCCAACAGTTCATATTATTCTTTCTGCAGTTTCACCTCTCTCTTTTGGTGCTCCAGGTTCCTGTCCCACTGCATCAAGTCAGTATGAGCCAAGTCTTTTGACCAGACCCAGAAATTGGTTTTGTTATCCTCTCTGTCCAACATTTTCAGAAGTTTCTTTATTCTGTGTTAGGGACATTTTCTCTCGTTTAGCAGTCTCACAGACATCTAGAATAGCCCTTTCTGATAATCATTTCTACCTCTTTATTCTGGTCAAGTACTTTATCGACCCCTTCAACTGATGTGAATCTTTCATGATCATTAGCTCAAGTTTTGAATTCCCTGAGTTCCTCTCTTATCCTGTGACACCTCTCATGATTTTTAATTGTTTTTAATTGTTCCTTAGTTCCTTTACTTCCATCACTAATTGTGTTAATTTCTTATCCTGGTTTCAGATCATTTCAACCAACATTCCCAAACTAGATTATTCTGGTGATATGTTTTATCCCTTCATTTCAATTGTGGATGCATACATGTATGTGTGTGTGTACACATGTTCTCCCTCCACACATTACTACTCGCTTGATATGAATTTCATTTTCATTTTCAAACTTTCTAATATTACTGCACAAAGCAAACTGTATTATAAAAAACTTAAAAATGCAGGATACCTTTTCAAACTCACAGATGATAGGCACTTGATAATGGTTTGATGAGATATTAAGAATAATGCTTAAGATAAGGAAAAAATGAAAATTATTATTTTCAATACTTATCAGAGACTGGTTCTCATGGCTTAAGGCGATTTTCCAGGGTGTAATTTACTGGAAAAGAAATAGAGGGGCTTTTTGTATTCATAATTAATAAGATTAAAATTTTCATTATAGCAAGTTTTACCTCCTTTTGAATAAAGCTGTTCCTAAAATTATGTTGTCATAGAAAAGTTCCAGTAAATGAGCTGCTGTTATTTATGGAATGGATGTTTAGCTGAAAATTATCCTTGCTTTTGCCTTTATACGTTTTACATCAACCAGTGTTCTGTTGAAGAATGATAGGCCTCAACACTTATGAGGTGAAGGATATGTATGCACTTTGAAGAGGTTCTAGTTCATATTCAAGATTTATTGACTGATTAGTAAATTGCTGTTGTGACACAAAGCTATATATTTGGCAGGCCTTCTGCAAGATTTTATGACCTTTTGCACATAATGATATGAAAAAGTGGCCACTTCTGCTATGAGCATAAGCTTTTGCAAAGTCTTTGCAAAGCACATAAAAAAAAGTGAAGTAATAGACACTTCTTTTTATGTTTGAACACCCTCTGAAACACAGTCATGTGATTGTTTACCCATCTTTTTTGGAATGACATGCTTCATAGAGTTGGGTAGTTTCTTGCGGCAGTTGGATGACTTATAACCTGGGGTAAGTAATAAATGTTGGCTAATTCCGTGTATAGCAGATGTAAAATGCTGGTCGATTAGTTGTTAGGTACTTTCTTTACTCTTTTATGGGTCTGTGCTGCTTTTCATTAAGACTGGTCGAAGACTAATTTTCTTAGTTCACAAGTGATTCAAGCACAGGGAAAAGTTTTTCACATGAGTGATTTTGTGTCTTTTTGGGAGTTTTCCATAATATCGGAATTTTTCTTATTACTCTTATTTTAAAGGGTATTGCATTCATCAGACCAGTTTGAGTTGAATGTGCAGGTTCCTTACCTGTGAAATGTATGTTTCTTTGGGTTTATTTTGTATGATAAAACTGATTAGAATTTACCTTTAATCATAACACTCTTCAACAGCTGCATGCCATTTCATGTGGCCTTAAAGCTCTAAGCTCTACTGATGCTGCCTTTGGTGTAGAAACTTGTCGACTTGCATGTGGAGGGCACGGATACCTAGCTTCTTCAAACTTACCACGAATTTACACCAGCTCCACTGCTGCCATCACCTATGAAGGGGAGAACACAGTCTTGTGGCTACAAGTGGCTCGGTAAGAAAATCATGGAAGTATGATTTTTTTTTTCGCATTATTCACCTAAGATTATCTGAGAGAAATTGCTCACTGGATGATTAAATATTCAATGTAGAGCTTATGAAAAGCATGTTTTTGAGCCAGAACTACCAAGTTCTATCACATAACGCACCTTTAAGCAACTATTAGTATTTAGTGTGCAAGAAGCTGATATGACAGATAGTACCACAGGCACATTAATGCACACTTAAAGCAAACTACAGCCTAATATATCAAAAAAGCAAGGTGAAGTCCTATTAAAAAAAGAATAATTTACTCTAACCACCTTTAAAAGCATTCTCCCAGTGTTCCTTCCTTGCTGTTGGTGCTGTCACCTGTCAAGTCTCAGATCCCATGATCATTAGAGGCAACCATGCAACCCAGCCTTGCAAGAGAAGGTAGGTTGGGCAACAGAATGTAGTGATCATTAGAGGCAACCATGCAACCCAGCCTTGCAAGAGAAGGTAGGTTGGGCAACAGAATGTAGTGTTGGGTCTAGTGCAAAGCATTGGTTTCAAAAGCTTAAGGCCAGTTTTTTAAAGCCAACCCATCACCTGCAATATAATTATGTAGTTTTAGCAAAGAAGGGGGAGGAAGATTTGCTCATCAAAAATATTTTCTGTAAGTGAAGCCAACTCCATGGCACTTATCTTTGGGTGATTACAGCTTGGGTAACTTTTCAGTTTTTGAGATCCTCAAATGGTTCAACTTTTCCAGGGTCACACTTCTTTGTGTGCTATTTGGCACACCAATAAACTTTGAAAAGTGAGACACACATCAGTAAGTGTTATACTCAACACATTATAGAGGTGGATGCTGTATAGATCAAGATATGTCCATATGCATTGCAGTGATTGAGAGATTATAGGAGAAAAAGACATAGTATAGACCAAGATATGTCAGCACATTTTGTGGTGTTTGAGACATTATAGCGCAGGTAAAGAGTCGCTAGCCTGCTGTGGTGACAATTTATGGCCAGTTTTGACATATATGCATTCAGAGGATAACATGCAGCTAGAAGAGTAATTTTATATCATTTGATCAGTTTACATACACATTCCTCTGACCCAGTCTACATGTCAGACTTGTGTACTAAATGCATTTGGTTTCCATAAGTTGGCCTGTGTCATAAGATCCAGTTTCCCAGTCTAATATTTTTATTGCATGAAAGGTTTTCAACATGATAATGTCATACTCTTCATACCAACATCAAAGGCACAATGCCTCCTGCTTTTTGTATGGGTAATCACCACACTGGAGACATCTTTTGAACTTTAGCTTATATTTTCTAATCATGCTGTGCCATATGCCCCAATGTTATTTTTCAACAAATAGTTGTACAGATTAGAGACCATGTTCCAGTTTTCTGTGTACTATGTCCCTTCCCAATATTTTCTTCCCAACTGCACCAGAAAACCCAAGGGGGACTTTTTGAAAAATGTCAACTGCATTACCAGTATGCAGTTTCATGTCTAATACTACGCTTTTCTCGTTTACTTAAACAAAGAAATTTTGCCCAGATGTTTCATTCGATATGGATTGTTTGAACACTCATCATCCTTTGAAGAGCACTGGTCCCATAAGTAATTAGTTTTTAAAATGGCTTGAAGAATGCACTGAGCATGTTCTTCAGAGACATGACCATAGGCCAGATTTTGTGTGTGTGGCCTTATGCAGTGGGATTATCATTATTGGCAAAGTTTAGAAATCTCAGGAGCAGTCAGAACTTGTTTCTGATCATGATTTTACCTAAAGTTGGTGTACTGATCAGTGATTCCTTCTTCCAAATTCATATATACCGTGTTTTCACATGTGGCATCAGCAGTGCCAGAACAAGAATTTCAAATATTTCACTTTCACTGATGTCTTTCCTGCACAGCATCCTTGAGTGTGTAACTATCTTAAAATCCATGCATTATTCTTAGTATGTATTTGTAAGTGGGGTCCATCAGTTTACCTTCAAAATATGCTTGGAAATGCCATTCTTCTTCACTGTCTTATGATACACCAAAGTACTCATGACAAGATCATATCTATCACAAAAATAATCACATTTGGTATGTAACTTTCCTCATGATAATACAAAGGCCGAGCACATGGGTAGAGGGGCTGTGCTTGGCAGCATCCCATGGTCAATACAATTTTCCCTGTATTTACTCCTTTGAGTCATTTATATCAACTCTCACTTGGTATTCTTCTTCACTTTCCCTTCAAAGTGATTTTTCTTTTTTTATATTATACTTTGTCGCTGTCTCCCAGGTTAGCGAGGTAGCGCAAGGAAACAGACGAAAGAATTGCCCAACCCACCCACATACACATATATATACATACACGTCCACACACAGCACATATACATACCTATACATCTCAACGTATACATATATAACACACACAGATATATACATATATTCATATGTGCATAATTCATACTGTCTGCCCTTATTCATTTCCGTCGCCACCCCACCACACATGAAATGACAACCCCCTTCTCCCGCATGTGCGCGAGGTAGCGCTAGGAAAAGACAACAAAGGCCACATTCGTTCACACTTAGTTTTTTTTATTATTATACTTTGTCGCTGTCTCCCGCGTTAGAGAGGTAGCGCAAGGAAACAGACGAAAGAATGGCCAAGCCCACCCACATACATCTGTATATACATACACGTCCACACACAGCACATATACATACCTGTACATCCCAACGTATACATACATATACACACACAGACATATACATACATACACATGTACCTACTTCATACTGTCTGCTCTTATTCATTCCCGTCGCCACCCCTCCACACATGAAATGGTAACCCCCTCTCCCCGCATGTGCTCGAGGTAGTGCTATGAAAAGACAACAAAGGCCACATTCGTTCACACTCAGTCTCTAGCTGTCATGTATAATGCAACGAAACCACAGCTCCCTTTCCACATCCAGGCCCCACAAAACTTTCCATGGTTTACCCCAGACGCTTCACATGCCCTGGTTCAATCCATTGACAGCACGTCGACCCCGGTATACCACATCGTTCCAATTCACTCTGTTCCTTGCACGCCTTTCACCCTCCTGTATGTTCAGGCCGCATTTACATGCTAAGATCTGTAGACACTGGACAATATTGTCTGCATCCTAATCTAAGTAAAGTGGGAAAGTCGATTTTGAAAAGATCAGATTACTCTTAAATTGTACAAATATAGAGTACATAATATCTCCTATCATCAATCTAGCACAGCCAATGATCTCGTATCAATATATTTTCGTAATAGAGCAAAAAGCTCAGAGGTTCTGTTCAGCACCGTCGGCTGGTTCAAAATGCCATTAATACTTGAGCGCCTACACTCTGTATGCTCAGGCAGTGGAAAGCAAACATTTAATCTATTAGGCACGATTGAACAACCCTTATGCATGATAGTGAGTTTCTTGAGCAGAACAATACTACCCTTGGCCATTGGCACAACGGTAGGATCCTTGAACGCAAGTGTACGAAAATCGAGCAGATACGAGCCATGTACGACAATTGAACACTGATAACGACCCTTGAACACGACTGTACGATAATTGAGTACTGATACGACCCTTGGACACGACTGTATGATAATTGAGCACATACGATCCTTGAACACGACTGTACGATAATTGAGAACTGTGATATAACCAATGAACACGACTACAATAATTAAGCAAAAGTACAACCCTTGAACATGACTGCAATATGGAGGCACTATGATACGACCCTTGAACACGACTGTATGATAACTGAGCAGTGTGTCATGACCCTTGAATTCAACTTTTCAATAACTGAGCACTGTGTTACGACCCTTGAACACGACTGTACGATAACAGCACTGTCATACGACTCGTGAACAACTATGGTTTGATAATGAATAGCCCTTTCACCTAATTAGGGCTACATTCTACAGCATGGGGTGTACAGTTGCCAGGGGAAGTAATTACACTAGTGGGCAATGAAACCTGTGTAGTAGGTTTCACGGAACTAGCTTCACTTGGCCTGCAAAACTGGTAAGATGGCAGCCCTTTAATGGTCTATTACATACTCTTTATTTCAGCATGGTATTCCAAGTTCGCTTTGCCTAAACTATGTATTAAGAATGCTTATTAGCAGACTATAAGGTTGTATTAACAGTTCAACGGCCGTTTTTGATAGTTTGAGTGGATGGAGCAAGAGGAATGAAAATTCGGCCAGAGTACTTTTCATTTTCTTATGAATAAGAAAATGGCTTCTTACGTTATCGAAAAAAATATATATAAACAGTTTAATTCTAATTGGGTATTGTTACTTAAGTATGGTGCAGAGAAGCTAGTCATAGAGTACAAAAGTTAGTGAATTTCTGAAGATGAAAAATGTATCTTTTGCTGGCTCAAACATTTCAATACACAATTGGTGGTCTGAAGACGAAGTTCCTTGGATTTATTTTGTATTTGACACCATATAAAGCTATATCCTGCTTTCTTGAGAGTGAGAAAATCAGTAAAATTGTGACATGAACTCTAGGTGCCAGTGTAAAATACAGTAGGTACCTTAAAGGATAATGAAACATCAGAAAAATGGTGGTGACACAATTGGCGTGTTTGACGCACTTAACCGTGACATGACCACCAGTTTTGTGGGACTCGCTGGGTGTCCTTGTGAGCTGACACGTTTGAGGGTAAGAGATCTAAAGTGGCAAAACTTTCTTAGGCTCAAAGGGAAAATGTAATGGCTTAAAACAAAGTTTTTTCCATTTTAGAGGAAAGTGGATTTTTTTTATGATCTTAGTGGTGTTTACTTGCAGTACATCTAAGGTTCCTATAGTAACCGGGTATCTTTCATTACACTTTGGCTTTATGGCTTCACAATCTTTTTAAAGAAATAGATAAAGCTCTTGAGCAGAGAGAGAGAGGGGGAGTCTCAATTCTTGACCAGTTGTTAAAGGAACTAAGATAAAACCGTTTGTGAACGCAACCAACCACACACACACACACACACACACACAAGTAAACAATCTTATATCACAGTATTTATTCGTGGGGAAAAATACATATATTACACATGATTAACATTGATTATATTCACATAAAACACATACTGCAATGTATCTTTTATAAGAGTACCTTATATGAGAAATATAGATTTGTTATTATTGGGAGTGGGAGAGGCTGGTTGTGTGTTGCATCAGGTGTGTTGGGGTCTGTCCGGAGAGAGAGAGAGTCAACTTCACCCTCTGTAAGTTTGTGCCAAACTTTGTATGGCTGTTTCTAACTTCCTAAGTTGGGAAAATGATGCTGAGTGCATTCTGAAGACGAATTTAGGTCCAGTGATTAGCTGGAGCGGTTAGGAAGGGTAGAATTAAGACGGGGAAGGGAAAAAAAGCTGTTGTGAAATAAAAGTTCTTTCGAGGATGTGGACAGGTTGTTATGTTGATCTTACGGTATCAGGTTTAAGATCGGCTCACAATATTTCAAAGGCAAGAGTTCTTCTGGGTCACTTGGATGAAAGCTTCAAGGTTAATTTTTAGAGATAGGATAATTAATTAATAGTTAACCGAATTTTCAGTAACATGGAAACTTTCTCTAATTTTGTAGAAATTTTGCCTGTAATGGTATTGCACTTTGAGGTGATTCTGTTGGTTGATGTTTATTTTCCATGTGCTTCCTTATTTATTTATTTTTGTGGTGATTATTGTTACGTCATATTGGCACCCAAGGGTCATTGGTATTTTACCGACTTTTTTTGTTTTTATTTCAATAGTTTGTTTCGAATTTTTCTTCAGAAAAAGAAGTTTTTGCTAATATTGGTAGTCATTCAAGTGTTTCTGATGTGTGAAAAGATCAGTTTTAGTTTGTGTGTCCAGCAGCATTTTGAACTTTATTACAGGCTTAATAGAAGTCCAAACATAAAGCATTTTTGGGATGGCCTTCATAAACATGTTACTGTTTTGATATGTTAATGTTTCAAAAAGTTTAGTAGGTTTGTTTGGTAAGATCTTAGAGGAGGATGACAGGCTTAATAGAAGTCCAAACATAAAACATCTGTGGTAAGACCTTAGAGGTGGATGATAGCTTACATAAATCACTCAACAAAGTGACACGGGAAAATAACAATTAGCATAATAGCATTTGACCTATATGTGCTGATTATATATATATTTACATATTTTTATTTATTCATTTATTACGCTTTGTTGCTGTCTATTGCGTTAGCGAGGTAGCACAAGGAAACAGATGAAAGAATGGCCCAACCCACCCACGTACACATGTATATACATGCATGTCCACACACACACATATACATACCTATACATTTCAACGTATACATATGTATACACACACAGATATATACATATATACACATGTACATAATTCATACTTGCTGCCTTTATTCATTCCCGTCGCCACCCCACCACACATGAA
>JAUUDY010018816.1:0-16055 GCA_032361765.1 Panulirus inflatus
ATTACAAAATATCGTCGGACACTAATCATGCCGCATTTCAGGATTACATGACACATGACAATCGCTGTGACAGAGCCCTTCTCTGTGAGGGACTTCCTCACTTAAATATCCTTGAATCTCTTATCACTTCCTGAATCTCTTGATTCGAATAACATATATCAATAATTTCTTTAAAAAAAAAAGCTCACCTTTCAACAGTTTTTAAACTCGCATGAATTGATACACTAAATCTAAAACATATCAATAATCTCTTTAAAAAGAATTAAAGCTCACCGTTCAACAGTTGAAAACAAATCTATCTATCTATCTATCCATCTATCTATCTATCTATCTATCTATCTATATATATATCTCAGATGCCTGTTCCCTCTGGGAACTCCCATTAAGATGGTAGCCACAGCAAAAGTCTCCTCTTAACCTTGTCCTTACAATCCTCTCTCAGGGGTTCCAGATACATTTTCTATCATACCTTGGAGACAAGAATAGTAGATGTCATTACTCTCAATAGATAGCATTACAAGCACTTATTTACATACACAGATGACAACATGGTAAGGTATCATCTTGAGGATGTGCAAGCATCTGTCTTGTTTTTGCTCCTCTTTCCTCTGTTTTTTACCCCAGTATACGGAGTGATGATAAATATGATAGTGATGACTAAGCAGACACAGATGAAGATATGACCTCAAATAATGAGGAGAAAAGTTTGCCCAGGTAGTACAGCGAGCAAAGCATCTCTTGGAGGAGTTGCAAGCGTCTGTTTTATTTCTACCTTTCCACTATTTTTTCACTCAGTAGGTTGGATAATATTGAATATGACAGTGAGGAATATACAGATACACAGTAAATATAATACTTCAAGATTGTGTTAACTCCAACTCTGATAGTCCACCAGATGCTATGGGGTTGACCAAAGTAAAAGTATCTTTTCTTCTTATGATGCTTGCCCAACCATTTGCTTTTGCTGGCAATAACACCTTTAGTTATACAAATGATAAACATCAGAATATATAGCAGCATGTCTAAAGTTTCCTTGGTACAGTAATGAACTTATTGACATGATAGTTGAGGGGACAACCAGGTCTGTAGAGCAAAGGTTGATGGCAGCATCATGTGATGATGGAAGTAATAAGTGGTACCCTATCAAAATTTGTGAAATGATAAGACTTATATATTTCTTCAAAAGGCTGTCATTTTTTTTTTTCAGTTATTTCTAATGTATTCTTAAATTGAAAGTTCATATTGTTACATTTTCTTTTACAGTTATTTTTGTATTCGGAGATGAAATGGACTTGCAGCATAAACATTTGTTTATGTAATATCTTTAGAAAATTAGCACTTCAAACTTAGCATTTTGTGTGCTTTTCTGTCTGTTTACTTTTCAAAACTGTGTTTAAGAAATTGATAATTTTTGGACAGTGAAAAAAACTGATAAGGGAAGGGGTAAATGAGATATTGGTTCCATGGATTTTTTTTTTCATCTCCCAGAGTGTTTTCAGTTATTGGAAAGATTCCCTGAATGACAGTTTCTCAAAGCTTCTTGTCTCCAGGGAGTATGTCGAGTATGCTGTGTTTGGGCTGATGCTATATTGAGATCAAACACTATCTCAACTGAAATGTCGGTTGGGAAGGAAATTTTTCAATTGGTTTCCTCTCTTTGGGAGTGGCACCTGAAGTGGATCCCTTTGCAGTCAGAACCATTGTTACTTTTGACTAGCTTTCTCCAGTTTTAGACAGAGAGAGAGTTGAAACAGATGCTCTGTGCTTGGCTTAAATTATATTAACTAGATTTATCTTTTTCTGAAGTTATTCTACTGGAAAAGTTTCTCCTTAACTAAATGACTTATGGGGTTTAGTAATGCTGATCGCTCCCAAGTGTAACAGCCACCTTAGGTGCTTTTCAACTTTGCCATGTACCATGTTTTATACTTTTTTTTTACCACCTCTTCCTTACAAGACCTAAACCTCATATCCTGGATTTTGTAATGCACATGTATGCTTTCCTCAAACCTATAAGCAGAGTTTTGGAGTATGCCAGCGTATGACTGTTTGCATAACTTCACCCTTCTACTCACATTAGTGTAGATAGGTATGAAATATATTGGTTATTCTTGAAGAGTCTGATTTCTTGGTAGTGACTTATTCTTTAGTGTTCTTCCTTAGCCTTTATCATGATAAGAACTGAACTAGTAACACTATTGTTTCTTGAGAGTGCCCCTTAGGAACCCCTTTCTTTGTCTGTCAGGCTGATTTAAGATTTGCTTCTCTAGTCCAAGTGGGAGCTTTCAAAAGTTGTAGATCTTTTACAACTTTGTAGTCTCCTGACAATTTAAGACCTCCACATTTTCTCTCAGAAACTATTGTCCTTATAGTCTTGGGCTCAGGGAAGGGAGTTAAAGAATATCACCCTTATGTCCAAGTGTAAGATCTTGTCATATGGACATTCTCTTGATGGGTGTACAAAAAAAAAAAAAAAAAAAAAAAAAAAAAAAAAAAAGGCCAAAATTGATGTTATTTGGTTTGAAATAACCTCTTTTTATCCACTCTTAAAGTGTTCATCAAGAAAGCATCATGCCTCATATCCTTATTATTCTCTTAGAAACCTATTGGATTTATCAAGATTGCTGAGGGAACCTTTTATTTTCACACCTTCCTTCAAACCCCTCTTGGGATTTAGATTTTCATTATTGGCTCATCTTGAGCTTTGCACCAGAGCATGCAGTGTGAGGTGATGCTTTTATCTTGGCCTTCCTTGGATGTCCTTCATTGAAGGAAATTTAGGAGGAGAAAAATTGGTATCCATCATCCACCGTTGTCAAACATTACTTAACTTATATGTTGTGGATTTACCCATTGTGGCTCTGGGGATTCCTTGATCAGGTCAGTCAGATGACATTGTTTCTCCAACATGCTATTAAGTTATTCTTTTTGCATTGGGAGTAATCTTATTTGAAAGTTTTTCTCTAACCCTCCTCCTTCATACGGATATGCTCTCATGTTTGTGGGACAGACTGGAGAGGAGAGAAATAAAGGTTTTGAAAACTGAAAACCCTGTTATCTCTGGATTTCTTACTCTGCCCTACTTTACCCTCCTTTTCTATAAAATCTTTTCATTGTGCCTCTTGTGACTGCCTTGGGTTGGTGCCTGGAGTCTGTGAATTGTGAGCTCTGAGGAACTGATAGGAGATGGGTTGATGGTATCAGCCAGTTGGTGATCGCTGATTAGCTGAGGATAGACCTGTATCCTGAGTGAACTGGTACAAATACCTTTGAGTAGTTCGTGAAGGGTGACCAAAGGCTGGTCCCTCTTCACTAAATCATGAAGGTAGAAAGAGTCCTGACGTGTATATTCCCAGGGAACATATTTCATACTAACAGAACGCTTCATCAGAGAGAAAAGATTTTTAAGATTTTCAGAACTTACGTTTTCTTTCTTTTCAGAGTTAGAAGCACAAATTGAATCTCTCCGAGACACACAACGGAAATACTCTCAGATTTTACGATTAGCGAGAGCTTTGTCTTCACATTTTTATCATGTTGTTCAGACACAACAGCAGCTTGGTGATGCCTTTGCAGATCTAGCACAGGTAAAAGATTCTATTTTCTTTTACTGTTAGACTTTTTTATGGCTTTGATTGTGCTGAAGTCTAAAAGCATTTGGATGTTGTTAAGGTTAAATTAACCGTTACACAGCAGGATTAGCCATCATATCCTTTTGCATATGCTGAATGAAATAAGAATTGAAAAAAGAAAATTCCTTTTTGAAATGAAGTGGCATACAAAAGTAAGATAAGATACTGACAAAGTATTATAGATACCTTTGTGGCATGCAAAATTAAGAGAAGTTGCTGACAAGGTATTACAACACATTTTTGGTAGAATATTTCAATGCTGAGTGAGAGGTGGAAGGGGTTAGGGCTGACTCATCTGACAGCTCGTGATTAAAGGGAAGGACATAGAGGTGTTGTTTCATTCTCTTGAAATTGGTTTCAAACCCTCCACTTATTTCATACACATTGATGGTGAATAACGTTTTGTAAGAATGTGTGTTGGTTTGGAAGCATTAGAAATGTGAAGAGTTAGAGAAATATATAAAAAAGAACAGAACCTTATAATAGAAAAGAAACTCTACATGAGGTGTTTATTATAAGAATTGAAAGAGCAATTCATTGTCCACAAAAAGTGTATGGCAGCTTAGCATAGTGGTTATGTTATTGATAGTTAGGTGAAGGAAGATTTTATTTTGTTGTGTTTTAGTAAAGGAAATGAAAATCTGTAGAAGGTTCCTGTTTGTCAATTATCTTTATCATTATTTTTCTTTTGGGTATTGTTATTTTTCTTTATGGGCATTGGATCACTCATAGAATGTCTGCTTATTTTTTGCACATATTGACCTGATGTGTGGTATGCTAAAGTGGTGTGAGGTGATGTGATCAGGTAAGTAATAAAAGGGTAAGAGCGAGTTGTGGTAATAAAAAAAAATGTGGTTGAGAAAGCTGAAGAGTGTTTTTGAATGGTTTGGACATTTGGAGAGAATGAGTGAGGAAAGGTTGACAAAGAAGCTACTTGTGTCAGAAGTGGATAGGACAAAAGAATGTGGAGACCAAATTTTGATTTTGAGTGAGAAGGATGGAGGATGGTAAAAGGCATGCAAGGAATGGAGTGAATTGGTACAATGTGGTTTACAGCAGTCAATGTGCTATCAGTGGACTGAACCAGGGCATGTGAAGCAGCAGTGGGAAACTATGGAAAGGTCTATGGGGTCTGGTTGTGGATAGGGGGCTGTGGTTTTAGTTCATTGCACATTACACAGAGAATGGATATGAGTGAATGTGGACTTTCTTTGTCTGTTCTTGATGCTGCCTCACTTATAGAAGAATAAGTTTTCTTTGTGTGATTTACAAGATTGTTACCAATAATGTAAGCAAGATTACCAAAGTCTATGACTGTAAAAAAGAGGATTAGGGTAAAAAAGGGTATAAGGTCCCAATTTTTAAGCATGATAGGGAATAAGGTGTTTATAGTAGATTTTTGCATTGCAAGTTTTGAAAAATACTTTAGATGCCACATTTGTTAATACAGAAAAACTTTGTAGTTCATAGATAGATTGAATATAAATGGATTTTTGGAAGTTTTGATGCAGGAATGTCCACAGAAGACTTTTAATGCTATGGAGAGCCTTTGGAATGGAGCCTACTTTAGAGTAGGGTGAGTGATATGAAATAAAGTTGGGAGTACATAATGTAGTTTTTTGTCTTTTTGATGGTTTAATTTTTTATGGAGGTCTGATCATGAGGGTGAGATAGTGCATGTGACGAACAGCTGAACCACTATGGATCCAAGTAAAAGCTGACACAGTTGATGTTTGTAATAATGTTTTTCATTTTTAGGAAGTAGCAAAGGATTTGGGCTACATACTTTGTTTACATTAATATTTATTGGAGGAGGAGGAGGAGGAGGATATTGAGAACAAATATGAGGTAATTGCATGTTTAAAAACTGTAAGTCTTATTGTAATACAGTATCTGTTTGAACTGGAAAGAACTGGGAGCCATGATAGGAGCATGGCAGTAGGATGATGAATGCTTAGGGTAAAGCCATGTAAGGAAGAACAGTTAGTAGTGCTTAGAAGGCTATAGGTTGTGAGCTTGTGTGGATTTTGCATGACACTTGGATGGTGGTATATTTTTTCCTTATATGTTTGCATATGAATTTTTTTTTTTTTACATATATATGTGTAAAGAAGGATAGTGATAATGATAATGAAAGGGAAAAACATGGAAGTGTGAGGAGGTAGTGGTAGATAGAAGGGCACACATGGATGATACAGGAAAAAATGGTATAGATGAATATCAAATCACCTGGAGTTCATTGGTGACAGCATGGAGAAGATGTAGACTAACGAAATAAGCATAATTTGGTAATGAAACTGCTAAGTATAGAGTGGACAGCACTCGATAGAACTCCATCCTTTTAATTTTGCGATTGGCAGCTTGATGTGTTTACTGGATGGGGATTAGACTGCTTTGGTGAGTGGCTTAATTAGCTTTTTAGAATGCCCTATATTATGTAGATTTGAACACTTTCTCAATTTTTCCTAACAAGTGTATCCCTGGAATGGGGAAATGAAATAAAAAGATTATTTTTCAAAAGATTATTAGAAGCCTTATGATAGTCACAGCCATTTTAAACCAAGTGCAGTGGTAGACATCTTAAGCTCTTTGTTTTAGCAGATTGGGGCCTTCTTAGAGGTAATGATCATGTTCCCCCATGATGATCTGTGGGTAACTAATTAAATATTTTTATGTGCACTAATTAGAGTTCTAGGTAACTTACATATTTATGCCTCAAGAAAACAGTGGACTTTTCAGATGTGGGAAGGAATTTTAAAGACAGGCTTATGTTTTTGCACTTTCCTGGAGTGCACTTATTATTTCTTCCCACTGTGGTGACCTGTGAGTAACTGAACGGTTTGAGGATTTTCCTGTAAGCTAATTGGAATGACAGGTGACTTATGGGGTATATTCATGTTTTAGAAAACATCAACCTGTTTACACATCGGTAGGTAATTAGAAGAAATAAGTACACACCCTCAGCACTTCTCAAGATAAATGTATGAGGGTTAATTGGAAAGTTCTATTTTATCATACTTATTCACCGTTTCCTGGGTAGTGAGGTAGGGCTAGGAAGAGATAGAGAAGGGTTTCATTTGTTTCCTTCTCTTGCAGCTGTGTATAACACCAAAACTAGAGCCCTATATCCACCACCAAGCCCCACAGATCTTTCCATAGATCTCTTATTGCTTCCTATGCCCTGGTTCAGCCCATTAACAGCACTTTGCCTCTAGTAAAACACATTGTTCATATCTGCTCTGTCTTATGTACAGCTTAGACCCTCCTGTATGTTCAGGCCATGATTTCTCAAAGCATCTACCACACCATCTTTCCATTATCATTTCATTCTCCCCTTTATCATTATCCTTTCTGACATGAATACTTTTTGAGTTATCATCTTCTCACTCATCCTCTACATATGTCTAAACCACCTCAGCATACCCTATTTTGTTGTCTCAACCATAGTCATCTTATTACCATGCCTTTCGTACCCAATCATTTCTGACTCAATCAGCTCTCTGCTCACCACATTTTGTCCTTAAGCATTTCATTTCCAAGTACACCCTCTTCTCTAATTTCTGATCTAGGTCTGTGCCTCTCATCCAAGCAACACAGTTGGGACTCCTGTATTACCAAACATACCCAGACACCCTCATGCATCAGTTTTTGCACTTTCTCACTTGAGTCTTAAGCTAGAGCTACATCATCAGCAAACAGCTACCAACTCATCTCCCAGGCCCCTCCACCCCCAGCAGCCTGCAGACCTACCCTTGTTTCCAAAACCTTTGCATTTGTCTCCCTCACCATCCCATTCAGTCATGGTGGCATCACACACCCTTGTCACAGACCCACCTTCATTTGGAACCACACACCCCTCTCTCTTCTTACTTATTGCTTTCTTCCCACATCATATATTTGTAATGCCTTCCACAAGCCATCCTCATCATCCTTATCTACACTTTTTTCCAGATCCATTAATGCTACTTAAGCTTCACAGAAAGCAAATAACTGATTCACATGTCTTGTACCTCTCCGAAAAGCACATTGTTCCTCCCAAGTTTAAGACTCCTGCAAGCCACTAACCTCCCCAACATCACTTTTCTACACAACTTTCTAGGTATACTAAACAAATTTGTATCTGTATAATTTGAACATTCACATATGTTCTCTCTGCCTTTGAACACTGATATTGTACATACATTCTGCCAGTCCTCAGGGACATGAATTACATATGATTTTTTGAAAGTTGAGAGAATTTGTGAATAAAAGCAAGGTTATTAAGATTAGCAGTGAAAAGTGAGGTTATTTGGAGTGTGAGTTTGAATAGAGAGAACTTAGAGGATGTGGAGTGTTTTAGATACCTGGGAGTGGATATGACAGTGATTGGAACCATGGGAAATGAAGTGAGCCATAGGGTGTGTGAGGGAGGCAAGGGTCTTAGATGCATTAAGGAATGTGTGGAAAAAAGTCACTGTCTTTAAGGGCATGGATAGGTATGTTTGATGGTACAGTGGTCCTGTTAGTGCTCTATGGATGTGAGATACAGGCCTTACAGAGA
The DNA here is from genome assembly GCA_032361765.1 of Panulirus inflatus. Lineage (NCBI taxonomy): Eukaryota > Metazoa > Arthropoda > Malacostraca > Decapoda > Palinuridae > Panulirus > Panulirus inflatus. Next base: position 8,173 of record JAUUDY010018816.1, read on the forward strand.
AATGTAAAGGACAGGGTGATTGTACTGGAAATGAAATGTTTGAGGACATTTTGTGGTGAGGAGGGTTGATTGCATAAGAAATGATAGGATAAGAGAGAGGTGTGGTAGAAAGAGGAGTATGCATGAGAGAACTGAAGATTGTGTGCTGAAATGGTCTGGACTCATGGAGTGGGATGGCTAAGAAGATGCTCATGTCAGGAGTACAGGGAACAAGGAAAAGGGGGACACTAAGGAGTTGGAAAGACAGAGTGAAAGATGCTTTGAAGGCTTGAGACCTGAACTTGCAAGAGAGTGTGAGGGTTGCAAAGGATAAAGTAAATTGGAGTAATGTTGTTTACAGGAAAACGATGGGGAGACCAAGAAAGGGCCTGTTGTGGATAGGGTTCTCCAATTTTAGTGCATTATTAATATAAGCTAGATGTTGGATGTGACTGAATGTCATTTTCTTTGTGTGTTCCTAGCAATACCTAGCTGACTTGGGAAATAGATAACATATATGTCGAATAAAAATCATTGAACTTGAAAATATGTAATGTATGAGGAATGATTTTTTATGTTATAGAGGGAAAGATACTAGCTTGGAGTTCCCAAGAAAAAATGGGTATACAGCAAATAATATTGTGTAACTATTGAAACACCACAAATAATTATATACATTCAGAAATTATTTTTAATGGACTGATTGAGGTGCAATTTTGTACACATCTTAAGGATCACAGGGATATTAGAGGAGAAATGTGTGAATCAAGAACTTTATTATTTCTTCCTAATTGTAGCCTTTGTGTTCTTTTTTTTTTACAGAAATCACCAGAACTTCAGGAGGAGTTTATTTACAATGCAGAAACTCAAAGGACCCTTACTAAAAATGGAGAGACTCTTCTTGGTGCACTGAATTTTTTTGTGTCATCAGTTAACACATTATGTAACAAGACAATGGAAGACACTTTATTAACTGTCAAGCAGTATGAAGCTTCAAGGTATGATAAGCATGACTTTTTCCTATGGAAGGCATTTATGAATTGTCAAGCAGTGTGAAACTTCTAGATATGATGAGCATAAATTTTTCCTTGGTATCCATCCACTCCCCTTTAAATGTGCTGAGTTTTTATGCCCACCATTCCACTTGCTTTGACATTCACATCCATGATTGCTGACTGAGGTGAACTACTCATAAACTTATTGTAACCTCTTAAAATCCATATCCTTTGAAACAAACGCTCCCAACCACCTCCTACAGCACCTAACCTCTCCAGAGATCACGTTCTGCTCACCAGCACTACATACAAGGACCAACTGGAGCACTATACATGAACTGTCTTCTGACCACATGCCCGTCCAGATAATACTCCGTTTGGCAAACCCAACCACCTGAAATACTTACACAAACAACAGGAAAACATTTTGGCCAGCCTTCTCACAGTACATGGACACAAAGCTCCAGAATTTCACTATAGGTGGTTTCCCATCTGTAGATCATGCAGTCTCACTTTTCATCATCATCTCCAACCAAACCAGCAAAAGCACATACTACAAGAGCATAGAAAGAAATGTAGTCTAAACTTCCTACAAGTGAAAAAATTAGGTCTTACAAAATCAATCACCACAACAGAAATCAGAGAGGGAATCCAAACTGTAAATAGCACCATCATTAACCTAGACTGAAAACCGCACTGAAAACCAGTATTCCTTCTTAAAAACAATGAACTACCACAAGACCCAGAGCAACCAACTGTGGCACATATTAAAGAAGAAGCACTCTTATTGCACCAATCCAGCTTCCACTCATGAAGCACTTCTGACACATTCCAATGAAATACCTTCTCCCAAGATCACCCATACATATTCAAGAAACACTACTCAAAAATCAGCTGCAAATCAACCTCACACTTAAACAGGAAAGTCACGAAGAATTTAGTCAACCCCCCCAAAACAACCACTCATCCATCCTTAATTCCCATTGATACAAGCAGTGCAATTAGAATCATAAGGAACTCTCATGCTACAGGCCATGATAATATAGCATTCTTCCACACAAAAACTTTGGCCCATTTGCTGTCCAAGTACTTACAGATATCTTCAGCCACTCCTGGCTATACAACAAAATCTGTAATATTTTGAAACCTGCCAATCATAAGCCAATCCTAAAACATTTTAGACCAAAAGCAAATATAACAAAGCTACAAACCAAACCAAACAGTGCAATGTAGACAATCACTGGTTGCAAAATGACCAGAAATGCCCAGCATCTTCTCGACAAAACAAATATCTTCCCAATATAGTCCCAGCTTAACATGCTCAGCACTCAATTCTATGCAGCAGCACTATACCCTTCCAACACAAACCACAGTGTGCTTCACACTTTGGTAACCTCTCCTCTCAGATATCCCCTTTATCCTACAAATGAAACATTGTCTAAACGCATACATACCAAGATAACCCAACAACCACTGAACATCTTACACCCCAGCACAGTCTTAAATGTTTGTCCAGCCCACCAGACATAAACCATCAGAAGCTCTACTCCCTAAACATGAGTTACACTCTCTCCCATCTATGCTGTGGGTATCTCCTATCACTACAACACTACAAACAGAGCACTTACTTCTAGGTTGTCCTATGCTCTCTGCACAGAGACACACACTCAACATCACACATCACTATACTTATGACCTACGGTTATGTGACCAGCTCTTAGAATGCTACAGGAGCCTCATAAAGATAGAAGAGACCCCTGAAGTAGAAACTAAGTACAGTGTCTGTTGAAACTTTGTTTGTTTGCCTCTGTATATTTCCAAAGGTGATGTCACACTTACATTTTAGTAATTCCTCATTACCATCTGCGGATGTTTGGGCATGAATTTGGCAAAATTCCAGAAGTATTCTTGGCCTGTATTTTGGGCCCATGAGTCTTGACCTCTTGAATGAGGCAAGGCACTGTTGAGTTGTTGCAGGAAGCAAGCTGGACTCATCTGGTTCCAGTAGTTCTTGATTGGGTTAAGGTCGGGAGTTTTCAGGCCATTCCAGCAGTTGAATGTTTTTCTCTGATAACCAGTTCAATACCTTTCTAGCCTTATGGCATGGAGTACTCTTTTGCATTAAGAGATCATACCTTTGAGCTTCATAAAAAGGAAGGAGAAGGTCCTCTAGCACTTTACCACTAAAGCAACCCCAGATCATCAAAATATCTGGGTGTTTCACTGTCTTTACTGTGAAGCTGGTCATATCAGCAGGCACCCTTCAGCCTGGTCACTCTTCCCTTCCTTGATTGCACACTTAAAGGAACTTTTGATAGAAATTATCACCTTACCTCACTGTTGCTCACTTTAGTCCTTATATTTCTTTGGAAATGTGTGTTGTTTGCATTTCATATCCTTCAGCATGGGTTTGGCAGCTAGCTTGTGGGAAGGAATGTGAAGGTCCTTTTCCATGTGATATTGACTGATTTCTTTGAGACGTTTCCTAGAAGATTTGAATATCCTTCATTTCAGCAGCTGAAATATAGGGTTGTTTCATTTTAGTTTATCTGTAAATATGGAAATCTTCCTAGGGTGACCAGGGATAGGTTTTGTTGGTGGGATGTTGATGTCAGGGAGGCCATGAGCACTGGCATATAGCTGCCTATGTGTTATGAGCGTCTAATGCATCTAGATATCTCGTGTATACCTACATTTTCTTGCTTCCAGGCAAGAATTTGGGCTTTTTCTTTCGTAGAAATGTAATATCCAACCATCTTAAAGAACAGGTGGAAGAAATACAGTGCCCAAAAGAAATATTCCCCAAATGAAATAGCAGCCAGGAGTAAAGAAAGAACATCATTCCCTAAAGATAGCCTGAGACACACTGAAGTGGGTTGCTGGTGCTCACTTCATTAAAAACGTTAGTCTCGGTGACCAGGAGTATGATGATTTCACCCTTAGGGTGTTTTATGTGTATACTCACAATAACCCTTAGCAGTGCATTGCCTTTGAAAATATATAGGGGCGAACAAGGTTTTTTTGTGGACACTAGAAGGGGCGGGACCCCTATCATGTGTATCAACTTCTAAAAAATGGAATAGAAGGAGGAGCCAAGTGGGGAGTCATCTCAAAGGCTTAGGCTGGAGTATCTAAATGTGTCTGGATGTATCCAAGATAAGTAACTAACTGCTTAAGCAATGGTAGTATGTTTGAGGAAAGAAACCAGGGTGATCTGTCTCTGAGTGAAACAAAACTCAAGGGGAAATGGAAATAAGTCAGTGAGTCAGTTGTTATTTGCTGATGATGTAGCACTGATGACTGTTTTGAGTGAGAAACTGTAGAAGTTGGTGACTGAGGTTGGAAGTATGTGTGAAAGGAGGAACTTGAGGGTGAATGTGAATAAAAGCAAGGTTATTAGGTTCAGCAGGGTTGAGGGACAAGTTAGATGGGATATAAGTGTGAATGGAGAAAAATTGGAGGAAGTGAAGTGTTTTAGTTATCTGGGAGTGGACTTGGCAGCGAATGGACCCATGGAAGCGGAAATGAATCGTAGCATAGGAGAGGGGGCGAAGGTTCTGGGAGCACCAAAGAACATGTGGAAAGAGAGAACGTTATCTTGGAGGGCAAAAATGGGTATGTTTGAAGGAATAGTAGTCCCAACAATATTATATGGTTGTGAGGCATGGGCTATAGATAGGGTTGTGCAGAGGAGGGTGGATGTGTTGAAAATGAAATATTTGAGGACAATATTTGGTGTAAGGTGGTTTGATTGAATAAGTAATGAAGGCATAGCAGCCAACCATTATGTTTTTGCCGTATTTATTACTTTTTTAGATAAATACAGCAGTACCATTTTTGTTAGTAAAATGCATTTTTTAAAATTCTGGTCGTATGTTCATGTATTGTGTATGTAATGTATAGGAAGTTCACAGGAGTGCAGTGTTCAAAATATAGTGTACATTCTCATTGCGCACACAAGTACTAATGCAGTGTACAAAATAAGTTGGACATTGGTCAATTTCCAAGCATTTTGCAGAAATGACCGCACAAATTGTTGCACAATTGGTCTTATCGTCCGATCATATCTTTAGCTTGTGTAACCAGGCTAGTCCTACTCCTAGGCCAGGCCCTCCTGAGGCTTAAGAATTTAATTTACTAAGATTTTCTAGCACTGACAGATCATACTGCTCCACTTTGTGAAGCCCCCAGTGACTACAAGTTCTCCATCACCTGAATAGTGCAGTTATAGGGAAAAATAATTAACGACCAGATGAGGATCTCATCTTGGAGAATGATGTTACAAACTTTCTCACAACAAAGCATTCTCATCAAAACAGAAGGAAGAATTCTTCACATCACTCAGGAAATACATTGTTTGTGAAAGTGATTATGTGCTCAAGAAGTTCCCCTTGAAGAATGAGCTGATATCATCAGCATGCGAGTGTAGCTGACCCAAGGAAGGGAGTGGATGCAAAGTTTGCACCACCAGCGGTCTACTTTGTGAAGAAGTTCCACTGCACGGAAGAGCTGATAGATGACCCTGATCTTGTATTAGCTCACTTCGAAGTTTGATCAGCAGCTTTTGAAGGTGTATGTCTATCTTGACCAAAGAGATGAGGAGGAGTTTTGGGTGTCCATTTCACAACTAAGAGACAAGTCTTCTTTATAAGGACAAGTATGGATGGACATCTTACCAGAATCATGGTTGCTCTCGTGTCAGTTGCTCACAGCCATTGCTGAGGATGATAGAATTTCCAGTCTGGTAAGGAAGAACTTCACTGAATTTTGCCCGGGTCCTGGCACACAAAAATGATCAGATTTCCTCACACAGAAAGCGTTGTATGGCTGTGCTGAGGGTTAAAGTTAGTCATACGTGAAGTTCAGTGAAAGGATTCTGAAGAGGTGCAAACAGGCAACCACTGCTTATGACCAAAAGTTCTCTAGCCAGGACTGAACATGTGGGGGGACAAACGAACATTAGAACCTCTGTTGCGTTAGTTCGAGGACCGAAGATGAAGCACAGCTAACTAGATATCTTGTTGGTTGTAAAGTGAACCATTGTGGACTGTCCACATGTACGTAAACGAATGGAGATGACAGCATGACCGCTGGACATCACAGTTTCCTGTATTGAAAGTGCAGTCTATATTACTCGCTATTGTGAGTTAAGTTTCGCAAAATTCCTTTTTTTTTCTTAACTCAGAATTCCTCATTTTTACCATCTGTATCTCTTTTTTTTCATATTGTTTTGCTTGACAAGGTTAGCAGCTCTGACCTTTTTATGTTTTGAAGAAGCCGTGGGAGGTTAGTTATAACGGGACTGCCGTCCAGATATGATATGAATTCCTGCAGTAGAATGCTGGGGATGAACGGTATGGAGTTGACGCTCTCGAGAGGGAGGAGGAATATGTGTCATGTATCAGTCCAGTGGATCATTTCAGGTGTGGCAGAAGCCTCTCTGCTGGGTACGTCCTCCAGGGGAGTACACCTTTAGTAAAGCGTTGGAGGAGAACACTTTTAAAGAGTCCTTTACACTGAATAGCCTACTCAGGTACCCAGTCCTTGGGAAGACCGGCAGAGGGAATCAGAGTGATGGGGGAGACCGTAGGACAAGTCTACTAAAGGTCGCGAACCAGTTGTAGGCATCGACCGAGGAAGGTAGTAGGGAACATGGCAGCGAACAGTAGGGTAACTTGAGGTCACGTCTCCGGGAGAGGGAGGGAACAGAGCAGTGAGGGGGAAACATGGCACACACACACACATTAAGATCCCTATCTGAACCATGGTTAGGAACGAGGCAGGTAGGGAAATGACTGAGTAGGGAAACTTGTGGCCAGTTCATAGGTGTGGCAGGGGAAAAGACAGGGAGGGACAGGGTGAAGTTGAGGTCACAGACGAAGTGTTACGTAGGTGGGCTTCCTTTTTATCACCGCTGCGCACACACACATTGTTAGCAGTGATTTGAACACACGTACCAGTCATCATAATGATACACTTGTGAACTAGATTGACGCCCAGGCACTTGGTTCCCAAGGCCACTGTGAGTCACAGGGCAAGATTAGCTTTATGTACACCAATGTTAGAGAACATTTCTTTTTTTTATTCAAGATCGAATGAACTGATAGCATAGACCATCATAGAGAAACCTATCGTTGTAGTCTCAGAAACATAGTTAAACATTTAGACCAAATGTTATCTCATCACATTAGCATGACTTAGATACAAACTTGGAAAAATAAAGATCGTTTACACAAGGCAATAGATGGTGCCTCAGATTATCTTGAGAACAGCTGAAGTGCACGTCAGTAAGGTAGATGCTGCCACATATGAGCTCAGGATAAATGCCAACAGAGATTAAGAACAGCGTTTTGCCTTCACATACTGACCTCATGACCAGAAGAAAGAGGACGTAATGTCATACTCTAAGATCGGTTTTGAATAAATGATCAAGTTGCTATTATTAGTGTGGCTTTGACACAGCAAGCTTACGGTACATTCGTCTGTGATCACGAGTGGGAAATAAAACAGCGAACATTACCGAAGACACAGGCTCCAACACCAGCGAAAGTATTTAGTAAACCAACCAGAGGCAGAAATATTGTCGACCTTGTCCTCATTCCCAATCGAAAATATACAAAAAAAATGTAGATAGAAAAATGACTTATTGAAAGATGCAGTTTATTTCAGTATCATATTGTTTCATATATCTGAGTCAACCTTTGTGAGGGACAATAACTTACACACATAGGTGCAGGATATTTTTTTTTCTTCTTCTTTTGGTAAATAAATGAATAAATAAATATCTGACGACTTTGGTCTCATAAATGATAGCGTCGCTTGCTTCGAAATATATATGATTCGAGTCGGCGATTTGTTCGGGTTTAGAAGCAGAGGGACTGGACGCGGCAGATGATTTGCTGTTCCGGG
>JAUUDY010018927.1:0-15747 GCA_032361765.1 Panulirus inflatus
TACTACTACTACTACTACTACTACTACTACTACTACTACTACTACTAATAATAATAATAATAATAATAATAATAACAATGATAATAATAATAGTATAATAATGATAATGATTACTGATGATAATAGTAATAATGATGTCAATAATTGAGTAAAAATTTTGATTTAAAAATACTGGGAAACAGAAAACAGGACAATTCAATTTTTGTCAATGTCATGCTCCAGGAATCTGCAGGCACCTGGTATTTATGAGTCCATTTCAGAAAATGGATTAAATGAGTTTCCTATAACCGTATTAGTCCTATTTTTAGTACTTGAAAGACCTATTTGTTAAACTTTCAAATCTTAATTCTTAGTTACCACCCGACAATCTGAGCAACTATGAGGGAACTTATTTTGACCTAAAAACTCCACACTGACTAACCAAAAAAAATTTTTTCAAATTCATATATTTTCCCATGAAGGTAGTTCTCTTTGCAGTAAAAGAACCTTACACTATACGGTGTTCACAGAAGCCACCGAGGATTATTGTAAGGATACAAATAAGGCTCATCTCCTATTAAGCCAAAGTGTTAACAATTGAGGTAAAACCCCGAACCATCTTACATTCCACATACCAGCACTCAAGGTCTTTCGATATTCTTGTTTTCAAAATTGCTTTCTCACCCTTGCTTTTTGCCTAAAATCCAGTGACTATCCTTTTTCTTTTTTCTCTTTAATCTGTTAATTCTTTAATTCAAAGCCTTTGAAGTAAAAATAACTGAAATCAGGTCCAAGTACAGCTGCTGCCATGGGTCTCAACTGTGCGATAAATTCCCCCCTCATCACTAACACAAACACTATGCTTATAGTGAAGTTTTTGCGCTGCAATGCAAAAAAGAACTATTAACATGCAACACAGAGAAAATTAACTGACACTAGAATGTAAGTGGATCACATGGTTTTCATAATTGACAAAAATTGTTTGTCAATGCTGAAATCAGTGATCATGTCTGTCCCAGTGATCTGCCACAGACAGCCTGAGTCTAACGAAAGTCACTTAATCAAAAACTGATTGTTGTGTTTCTTCTTTTTCATATTTCCATTTTCATTTCCATCACAAACTGAAAGGGTTTGAAGCAAAGCAATACTGTTTTCTTACACCATACCCTGAGCAGAAATTTGAATGAAGTTTTCTTCCATAAAGCATGATCATTGGGTAGAGACAATGATGTGTGAAACTAATATGTCAGAATATTGTTAGGATGCATGGTAATACGCCATTGCAGGATTTAGGTTTCAGTTGATAATTCAAAAATCATCTAACATGTGATAAATTCCTTTTTCATTTTCCAAATCTATTTTACCTAAAATCCTAACAATCTATCCAAAACACTCACCAGTTCTTATAATTCTTTTCTGAAAGGGCTTATGACTAATATAGAGAAAAATTATTTTGATACATGTAATCACTCACCAGCGCAAGAGGAATAGCCATCACCAGACATGGCAGAAGTGCTGACTGCAACCTGGTTAGGTTAGTTCCTAAAGCAATCTCTGCCAGAGTTCCTAGCACCATTATTTTACGTTCCACATGGTCTCTGCTACTGTCCTGTGTTTAGTGACAAATAAAAGAATATCAACCAGATAAAATAAACCATAATCTTGGATATCTAAGTTCTTTATCATAATAAAGTATAGGTTTTGATGAATGAAAAATACCTTCTTTGATTTGCATTTTGATAATGAACAGATATGTTTTGTTTCTACAGTCACAGAGATGGTTCTTTCTTCTTTATCCCAGATATCAAAAGATACTTCGAGTGAAAAATTTTGGTTTGTCTTCTAATTCATTCGTTCCTTTCTTAAGTGAGGTGTGGCTTATCAAAAGGTTTATTACTTGTTTATCCATCCCATGTTTGGAACAGCCTCTTTCTTTAAATCTGAATCTTTAGCATATTTTTCTTACTGGTGTGTGTTTGGTGCACATTTTCAGTGATTCTTCGGTCACAAATTTCAAACACTCCTCAGGTATCTTAACCATTCAGGAGTGATTTCCTACTGTATTACATACATATGAACATACTGAAAAATTTTGAAAAATAAGTAAAAACAGGATGAAGTTTAACATACAGTAATCAGGTGGTATTGATCTTCTCTTATTCTTTAAATCATGTGTGCTATTTTCTGAAAATAAATCAAATAATTTTTTTCATACTTGTTCCATTACCAACATTATTGAGGTAGAACCATGAACAGATGAAGAATGCCTCATTTACTCACATCCACTCTCTAGCTGTCATGTATAAATCATTGAAACCAAAGACCTTGATCCACATTCAGGCCCCAGAGAAACTTTCCCAAAGCTTTCTGTGGTTTCCTTCAACTGCTGTTTATGCCCTGGTTCAGTCAACTAACATCAAATCACCCCTGTATACCACAGCCTTCGAATTCACTTCCACACATGCCTCACACCATTTAGTACGTTCAGGTTCAGGTTACATTCCATCCCTCCATCTCCAGTTCAGTCTTCCCCATTTCCTTGTACCCTCCACTTCTGACATCCTCTTCAGTCCTCTCAATCATACCTTTTCACTATCACACTTCTCTCTTACTCTTATAATTTCTTACTTGATCAACCATATCATCATATCACACCGAGGACAAACATTTAATTTCCAGCAATATTAAATATCTTAAGTATCTTATTTCTTTTCATGAGTTTTTAATAAAATTAAATGTCAATTTGTACAGTACATTAGTATACATTGCTAAAGATATTGTAGAACTGACATAGTGATAAATCTTGAGTGCTTCTCTAAACAGCCAGCTATCTCCTGCAACCAACCATACCCACTCAGCTGATTAGTAAGCATGGCATAAGCATTTCACTCTTGGCTGTAAGTGGGCTGAGGTTAAAAGGCAACATTACAACATAAGAATGCAGTTGATGCACCACTGTATGCTCAAATGAGAGAGGGTACTTGCCTTGGTTCACACTGCTATTGACATATGTGATTTTAAAACTTTTCAATTTTTTTTCCATGTCTACACTATTCATTCTTTCATGGCCACTGTCTTAGCAAACCATGGAAAGGTGTTTAGAAGGCTCCTTCTGCAGATAAAATTGCTTAGGCACAACTAAGGTAACTTTAGCCCATAAAAAAGATAACTATTGGAAATATAGCCTTAACTAATCAACTCTGACATAATATCTTATATAACTCCCATGGACTCCCGTGGTGTAGCAGTTAGTGTTTCTGACCATGATGCGTTAACAGGATGGCCTTGATTAGGGCCATCTCAGCTAACATAAAAAAAAATCCTGCTCTTTCTAATGTAAAACACTTGACTCATACTGAGGGCACTGTGGATATCTTAACATAGAAAATCAATATATAGTATTTGCAAGACTCACACCACAGAAACAACGTACACAACCATCATTTCCATCTTCAACCCAGACAAATCTATTAATCCTAAATTATCTCCTCATTTACTCACAACACATATGACAAAAAGCATCTCCCATGGATCTATTTTTTTGAGTTTTAAAGAGCTGATTTTAATCCTGTGACACTTTTGCTTCTCATTACAATAGTCTTTAAAGAAAATACTGAAAAAGGCATAGCTCTGCAAATTACACGTGAACATCAAAACAAATTCATACTAACCTTAATAAGAGTAACAACACGACACAGAAATGGGACAAAATCAAGTTCTGCATAGGTGATGTGTGCGCTGACAAGGAGAGAAAGCAGTGGGCGAGCAACAGCTAGCGTGTTCTCCGTCAGGCAAAAAGTGTGCAAGAGAAGTGGGCGCATGTGACACATGCTACTGGACCGAACTCTGCAGAAAACACAGAAAATACATAACAGCAACTGAATCATATGGCAGCCTCCAAAAAGAAAATAGACCACAACTTGACATGAGAATGACATGTATGGTGCAAACCACAGTGAATAAAATCTTCCACCCCAAATAATTCTGAAAAGAAAACTGTCTCTTAGAATTAAGATTGATCAGCATGCCATCCACCACAACATTCCACTGACAAAATGTCGAATGATTATACGAAACTGGAATAAGGATGAACCCATGCAGATACTGCAGACTCCTACATGAAGGTCAAATACTCAAACAACCCTAGATCCATCAGTATCTGACACATTATCTTAAAAACTTACATCAAAATAACCAGTGGAGAACTTTCTGCAAACACTGATCACTTCTTTCAGTACACTTCATTCATTCAAAACTTCCAATCTGCTGCAAAAAGTCTAGCTTATCCTTAGAGCTTACCTCTACTTCTCAATATATCTACATCTTGGTAAACTTCTGTATGCCTAACAATCTATGACAACTTTTTTATCAATCCATACACTTCACATCTGATATTCATAGATCCTTATTTTCATTCACCTAACTCAATTCTATTCATTCATCATTCTGCCCTTCATCCCTCGCAGTTACTCTGTATCCTTTTGGCCAAAGCAACTAACTTTAGCCTCTGTTCTTCATCCGTTATAGTTACTCTCTGTCTCTGTCCCTTAGCCCTAGTAGCTAGCCTTGCCTCTGATCTTCATCCTTAGCAGTCACTCTTAGTCTCTGGCACTCAGCACCAGCAATTACCCCTGCTCATTTATAGGCTCTCATGGTTTGTTTCTTGATCTACAGTTACTCTTAGTCTCTGGCACTCAGCACCAGTAATTACCCCTGCTCATTTATAGGCTCTCAAGGTTTCTGTTTCTTGATTTATAGTTTCTTATAGTTTCTGTTTCTTGAAGTATTTTTCACACAAATACTTCATTGCAAACACCTGATCCACACATCCTTTTCTTCATCCTTGCAATAAGTCCTTTAATACATCATAGCTTAGTCTGTCCACTAGGCTATGATGTTTCTTTCAATGGATTATACATGACAGCTAGATATTGGGTGTACAAACAATATCGTTATTCATTTGTTCTTGATGCTACTTTACTGAGGCAGAGGCAATCACATAAAAAAAAAAAAAATTTCTGGTGCACTTAGTTGTAGATTCCATAACAGATTCTATACTTACTCCTAATACCTTATCCTTTAACTTAAGGCATTATCAAAGTCACTTTAAAATCACCTGGCATCATACTGCTATTACAAGAAAGCAATTTTTGTTCACCCAGTCTGCTAATACATCAATCTTTTAACAATTCTGCTGTTATGCCATTCAACTCATAGGGTTTTTCCATATTCAGCCAACTTACAGCTACCATTTCATAACTTCAGTGTACCAGTATAATGAAAACATTAAATATGATGTTCAATGTATGATGGAATACTAATAATAATGAGGCTTCTGATGTGAGTACAATATATCAAAATTCTCATATCAAAATGATAAACAGTCTAAGACAAGCAAAAGTACAATACTTTTGATCAGGATGTCTCAACAGGTTAGCCACTTCCTCAAGTACAGTATGCATCATATCTGATCGCTTGATAATCAAAGTTACAAAGGGATGGATTGGTCCTGTTGGGGGGCCTGTGAAAGGGCACTGTGGCTGCCCATCTTCAGATTCAGCCTCACTCAACAACAAAATTATCTCTGTTATTCCTCGGACTAGCGCACTTGGGGACCTGGAAAAGGATTTCATACATTATTACTAAAAAATACCAAGGAATTCTATTAATGTTATATACATCAACATACCATTAATCATACTTATGAGCTAACCCTTTCATGTATAAAAATCTAATCAATCTTTCTTATAAATGAATAACTACAATTTTCCTAAATAACAATAAGTAAGCTTAATAGTAATAAGGTGATCATTCATTCTATATACTTACTTGGCACAAGTGACATCAGCCAGGAAATTCTGCAATGTAGCTGGTATGGGAAGCAGCCCTGACTTGACCAGTGATACCAATGTCTCAATAGCCAGAGTGGCCTCTGTTATTTCTCCTTTGTTGGCTGTTTGCCATAAACATTTCACCTCTTCTGCCTACAGAGCCAGGACAAACATATTTATCAGTAAAAACATACTACATTTCTCATCTTACATTTGTTCCACTAATTCTTTTCTTCTCTTTCCATAACTTTCCTCTATTTTCAAATTCCTTCCTTCAATCTGGTTTACTCTCCTCCATTTCTCTCCTACTGTATGAATGTGATCCTTCACATTGCATATTATACCTGCAATATTCAGCTACTAATATCTACTTTTTTTGTGGTTAATTCATCTTAGCTACAATTTCAGGGACCTATATTACAATGCTAGTTCCTCCCACTTAGTTCAGTATTTATTCCCATCCACAAACAAACCATTTCAGCAGTACAACTCACCATCCCTGGAGAGGACAAAATCTAGAAAAAATCTAGAACTAAGTCAGATCAATGGCTCACCTCATACAAAGATGCCCCATCTTTAGCGCTCTCAACTGCCTTAGTGTACAACTTAGTAACTGCCTGAAATGAAGATTCATTATTCAGAGGGTAAAGATTTTAGTTTCCTGAAATTACAAGGAGTCTACTCAATGCATGATGTAAGTACAAATCATAACAAAAATCTATCATCACAAGAAAAGAAAATCTTTGCTAATAATAAACTATTTGCTATAATCAAAGCCAGAATCTTTCATTCCAAGACAACTGTAAAATTCCATGTTGTAACAAAAATACTTAAAATTTTTGAAAAATTATCTCAAGCATCATTCCCATATCCCATCCACAAACAACTGAACAGGTCTACACACAATCCTCAGTAAGCGCCATGCCATCTAGTCTCCCAAATCAGCAAACACAAGCAAAACCCTTGTTGAACCTAATTTTCACCAAGATGTAACAAGGGTAATAAAGGGAGTGACAGGGAAGATCTCCTTCCCTTGAGCTATTTATCATGCAATAAACTTACTAACAGTGATGATTTATATACTCCTACAATTTCTAACCCTTTTTCTCCCCGAGAAGAAAAATAACATATACTGATGTATAATCAACTGTTTCAGTGACTTACATTTCAGGAAGATGACCCCATATCCAGTATGCCTGGGACCTAAGCTACACCAGATTTTGGAAATTTCCAGTTCTTTGTTTATTAAGACTGGCATGTCCTGGACATTATAGATAAAGTATCAAACATGTACATCAAGGTTGTAATTTACTTTAGAAGAGGCTGAACCAATGCCACAGTATAAGGCAATAGGGTCAAGTTTCAAGGTCACAATGGGAGAAATTACTTAGATTGCTTTGGATATGACCCTGTTTAGAACCTGCCAAGGTAAGAGAACAGTACCCCATACAAAGATGGCTGAATTCCCTGTATAACTGGAGAAATCATTCATTTTTATGGCATCTCAACAGGATTCCAGCTTCCTAGATATGGAGAAAAGTAGGTAAAACAATGGAAGACAAAGGCAGTTATGAGACAAAATCTTCAGCCAAATGATGTCAGAAAGTCTGGAGAATCAGGATCAAGGATGTAAAGGACTTCTGGTTTTGGAAGGGGTGAATGAACACATCAGCAGAAATTTTTAGCCTAAGACAGAAGATTTGTCAAATAGTATTCAACACAAGAGAGGCTATAAGAAAGGCTTCCAAAATAGGTGAAATGAAAAAGAATCAAGTCTACAAGAAGGGGAAAGGTCATGGGAAGAGCCAGTATTGCTACTACCTTTGCCCTCTCTCTTCTTGACATCCAAGAAGGGAAGGAAACTGGAGAATCTTAACACCCACAATGCCAGGAACTAAGGACCACAAGACTGTTGGATTCTATCCTGTTTATATGGAAAAGAAATATGAAGAAAGGAGAGGGGATAAGAACCAATGTAAATAAAATAAGTAAAAAAAATGAGAAGGATAAAAATTTGATTCAAGTAAAAGAAGATGGTATTATCAATCCAGTAGCTTAGTTTTATCAAAACATGTTAAGCATAAAATGGTGTGCCAAAAGCACCAAGGGGCACATCATAACTCTTTATTTGAGATGCTGAGCTTATGTTAGTACTGTAGTTAATCAATCGTTCACATTCCATCAAATAGCTCTAAAACAGTATAAAATAATGTGAATTCTGAAAAGCAGAGTATGGATTACAAAGGGACTGCTTTTCTTTTCATGGATCACATAACTGTCCTTTAAAATCCCAAAAGAATTAAAACTAATAAATCTATAATCTATATCAGTAAATTTGCTATATGATACAAAATTGTTTTATAATAAAATGACTGTTACTGCTTTCTGCTTACCTGACTTTGCAAGAAGACATTGCCTGAGCTTATCTTCTGTTCATAATCCTCCATATTCAAACTCTTCCACCTAGAAAAGAAATGTATGTTTTATCATCTTTCTGTGGCAGCATCCCATGAGCATGGGAGATATTCTCTGGGAAAGTTAAGACCCCTAATCCTCTATCTTTGTGACAAGAAGACCACTAGCTTTCAATTTCCTGATCAGATAATGAAAAGTCAATTTGTATATAAAACATAACCTAATTAGTCGTGCCAAGATCACCCATGGATTTTTTGATATTTTGTGGCCTTCAGCTGACTGTTAATGGTAAATGTACCTGAACCCAACCTAACCTTAACATACCATATCTAACCTAAACCAACCCAACCAAACCCAACACAACCTAACGTACCCATACTATAACTAATCTAACATCAGGTTGGGGACAAACTGTTAGTAGTGGCTGAAATTTCTAGTCAGTATTTATGGAAAAATTGTCAATGGGCCAGAGTGTCAAGCCAACCTCCCCATTCAACATGAAAAGCAGATAACGCATTCATATTTTGCACGAGGGTGCAAATTCACATTTCCCAATAAATGTGATTGAGGGGAAGGGTAAGATCAGGGAAAATGTGGGGTTAACTAGTGAAAAAAGTAACATATGTTATATTGGCTAAAGTTCTACTGGTGCCACAGTCGCCAGTCGGGACAATGTTAGGAGCTCGCTCAGGTGTTCCCAACCTGCAGGTTAAGTTAGGTTACTGGTGTTAGCAATGGCCAACAAAAAAATAAATCGGCTTGGATTGCTCCCTTTATACATTAGCCTGCGTGGCAACACGGATAATTGTCCTAAATGGCAACTTAGTCCTGTACGGCATTTCCTCTATGGCACCGGCAGCACTATGGCACCTTATCCCTTGACCTCACAGTCAACCATCTCAGGTCAGATTCTGAGTCCTGGAGTGTAACCAGGTATTACCATCTGAACGACATTATGATTTCCAGTTCATTTTCATCAATTCGACTTGTGGCTGTCGTAAGACCTCATGGAATTACGATATATAAATATATCAGGAATATAATATCAATTTGTTACTAACCTTTAATGATACTCCGGAGCTCCATATGAGTGTGATTGTTTACATCGCCTGGGAGCGCCAGAATATCGCCACACTGGCCGGAATTCCGGCCAATTTTTTTTTAAATGGATTCCAGGGAACAAAATCATTTTACATATACGTGGATACTTAATTGAATTTCTATGGAATGCTTTATCTACCTGTGGGACTAACTCTTCATCATGATCTTCATTTCGTTCAGATCTAGTCTGGTCACAACTTTAGATCTATAATTACACTAACGAAAAGAGATACAGATCACAAAAGTCCTTTTCTCTCTCCTTCCTATTCTCTTCAACAGCCAACCTAAGCCGATATATAGCATTATACAACTTGCCATAGAAGCATTTTGCAGTATTAGAATGGATATAGTTCGCTCCTCTTTTCTGGAGGTTACCAAATTAGAATAATAACCCAAGAGTAGGAAAATATAAAGACATTATCAAGTGCATATTGCATCACAGTATCTCACTTCCATGCATATTTTTTTCACCATATCGCTATGGTTTTTGCATGACAAGTATTCGCCATTGGCGATATATAGCCATACTTGTGGGAGGTGGTTGAATTATGGACGCATCTCGATTTTAGAAACTTAATTCCACTCTGTATACCTCAAAATTATCTCACATTCTGACCATAGATTCGTTCATGAAATCTCATTAAAGAAAATTTTTTCATATGTAAAATGAGACACCTAACAAAAATTGAGGGAAATTCTGAGATATACCAGATATGCCAGACAGAAAATTCTTAATTTATATCAATGGCTGAAATGCACCCACAATCTTCCTCGAATTTAGAACCAGTTTCTATTTCAGTTTATCTATATATCTTTCCCAGGTTTCCACTACATTAGAATAATCCGTGTCGCGTGCATTAATTCTTCAATGAGAAACATATTGATTTTTATTTCAATATTATGATTATCATCCTTTATGCAACTTAAGATTAATAGTTCATATTAAAGCATTTCTTAGACAAACTAATAGTTGATATTAAAGCATTTCTGTAGCGATATAAATGATTCCAGTGCAGATATACACATCTGACTTCAAATGTCATAGCATGTAAATGATAGAAATAGTTTACACTGATTTAGTTTATGAGAATTGATAAAGAAAAATTCTTAAGCAGAAGTATCATGATAAAATCTTTCATCCATTTTGTCAACTTTACCTCCAAATTTACTTTTCTCATCTGAAGAATTAAAAAAAAATCATGTCAGCAATGATATCTATTTTGGAGTGTCGTCGAGCCAAAAACATTTATTTATATTAAACTTACGTCATCGTTCATTAATGAACGTTGATTATTTATTTTGGTCTGACCTTGAGGCTTTGCAGGCTCATTCAAGTATGTCATATATTATTGGTATTACCTTAGATGACCTTATCAATTCGACTGAAAAAAATTAAATTGATAATTGGTAATGATAGGATGAACTGATTAGAGAAGAATGATTTTCATTCATTTAAGGCATTAGAATTCATTGCCTAATAATGAAGATAAAAACCTTGGGAGGGTTGGACGTTATATTTATGAGTTAACGGTTAAATCCCACACTGATAAGACTATACTTTTAGCCCAGTGAACAGATTGTCATTTTTGCAACACTGGTTCTCGCCATCACTGTCAGGCATCGCTCAATCTATGCCCCACAGAAGGAAGACAGTCAATAGTCTTTGCTGTGGCGCAAACAAAGACCGGCCGGGACCCATGCTGTTGCACCTGCAGCCCTCATTGTTGCACAGTCACGCGTCGCAGACTTATGCATGAATACAAAGGCGGCTGTAATACGTGGAAAGGGTCAGATATTTCATGAGAGGTCGTAGAGTTAGTTTACTCATATGAATCAAGGACCATGTCTTTTTTTGATGGCGACCCCGAATGTCATTGTTTCCTAAGACCTTTTTAGACTTTGATAGTGACCATTGAATGATCATAGGAATAAGGAATAATGTAATTTCATAACTGAAAACCAGCAGTCAATCAGATGTAATCACCACCAACAGTCGTCCCTACCACCTCCATCAGACGTCTTTACTACCACCATTCATTATAAATCTGGTTTTCCCCTTCATGCAAATATGCAGCACAATGCTGATCCAAGCCCTTGAAACCATGGCCGCTATCAGTTAACAGCAGTATGCTTGAGGCAGACTTCCCTCTGAATCAGGAACTTCTGTTGGCTTCTTTAATGAAAAGTTATGGAAACGTAGACTAGATTTTCTCCCTTAAGCATCCAAAAATCTAACCTTTTTATTCAGTCACTGGAGACCAATTCTCTGCAGATCCAATTTCAATTAAACTTAAGAAATTCGATGCTAGTTTTACTCGAGATTGTATGGAAAATATTTCCTTTAAAGGGGATTACAATGTTTCTATCAGTAGTTGGACCAAAATGCCAAAAGACATTCCATGCTCACGTGTCATTAGCATGTTTACTTAACATCTTTGTCACAGTTTTTATTTTTTTCGTCTTCCGTTGGCACCCATTTTCTCTATTTTTCTTTTGTGTGATGTTTTACATTTCCAAAAAGAATTTAAGATTAGTTTTCAAGACCCTTACATAAGTCAAGCGATGGAAATATCGGCGCCTACCAAAACTTTGTAATTGTACAGGGCGTGCTATTAATTCCCTTGAGCTTCAGCAATATGTGAAGCGTAAAATATTATAATCGGAATGAAAATGTTTTTTAGCATTAATAATCCGTTTAAAGAGGTAAATCTATATGTTTTCTTGTCAATTATCTTGAATTATGTGCTTTGAGGAAGCAGGTACATAAAGATTTTCAGGAATCATTAATATTTTTTTAGTGAATGTTTTGCCTCTAGTGTGACTAATGAATGTACTTTTTTATTCCAAAGCTGCAATACAACTTTTGTTTCATTATTTGTTAGAATTCTCTGGATAGTCAATTTATATGAAACACATTCATTAGACAGAATTGTCCCTATATATGAACTACAAGGCATTAGACAGAATTGTCAAAACTCTGAATACATTTTTCTGACTCACTCATATCTTCTACTTCATAATGGTACTCATTCAAATATATAAAGCAAATTTACACAAGATGGTCTGCCTCAGGAAACAATAATCCTAAACTATTATATAATTCCTGATTTTGCTGCTGATGTGGGGGGGTGGTGGTGCTGAGTCCATGTCAGCTGATGATACAACAACAACAACAAGCTCATGCTTTAACAAGCACGCAAGCAATGAATTAATCATTGGACAACACGCTACACATAGGTATTAAATCCTGCTGAGAAATCCCTAAACCTTGAAAAGCTGTGTCAGCGAAGGATTACAACTTACAGCGGCTTTGATATCCCAAGGACGTAGTGAAGGGGCGTAATATATCGACAGCCGCTCGCGCCACCATAGGAACCTCAGCTTCCTGGAGATGGATACTGAGATTGCTTTATTCTGGGGGTTTATCGCCCTGATTGCGCTTGTTGTGGGGGTGGTTATAGCATTACTCGTCCATGCTGGACTCTTCTCTCCTGTTGATGTGAAAACCTGCAAGTAAGTGAGCTACTTTTGTTTTTATATGTATATATCATTTGAATAAATTTTTGGATAATTAATGGTTTTGATCCGCAAAATTATTATAGTATTTAGAGAAGACAGAGTTGCAAAGATTGATTTGCAGCATAGTAATTATGCTAGATGGATTATATTGATATTGATAGGGTTTAATTGATGGCAGAGTAAGAAAAACAAAACAGACCAAGTGGCCATATGCACCTCTACTGAGAGTTTTTAACAAGCAGTCATTCTACATGTTTCCCAGCGACAGACTTCATAAATATCAATTTATTTTTGTTGGTACATTAAATCCCAGGTTCCAGGAAGGATAGGTCAGATTTTAACAGTTTTTAATTAATTTTTGCATGCATTTTATCAATGTTTAGATTAGTTAATACCTCTTATATGCTGATATACATTATCTGGTGTTTCATTGGTGGTTATAAATTTTCTAGCTTTTGATGAAAGTGATATTTGTTGAGTTTACATATAGCGTGAAAATTTTACTTCATGCCTCCTACCCCCACAATTTTAGGACCCCACAAAGTGAGCAGGACTGAATAAGAGGGAAAGTTTGGTGTTAAAGCACCCTAAATCAACTTTTTAGAGTCTAAGGGACTGATTGGTACTTTCGGTGAAATCTGTCCACCTCAACACCTCAACAGTAGGGATGCTTATGGTGCCCCAATTTGATTTGTAAATGTCTATGGGCATAGCATGAGGACTTTTAAATTTTCTGTGGTCAGCCAATATAAAACATCCATCAAACACTTTGTTCTGATTGTAGAGAGATTTCTTAGGCTTGTAAATAGATTCATAAGGCAAGTAAACGTTTTAAAAAACAAGTCAAACTTGCTTGTATAAGCTAGCAATAACTAATGCATCATATCTTTAAGGAGGTACACTCACTAAGATGGTGCCATGCATCTAATGTTTGGAAGATAAATATGAGAAAATCTTTCATATAATGGAGAACTCAGAAGTTTATGAATATAAAGGAACTGAATTACTGTATAAGGGGATCCGTCCCATGTGGGGTCAGATTTTGATATATGTGTAGACATCTAAAATTGCTATTTACCTTTCACACCTAATGAAACTTGATGACATTTAGTGGACTATGTATTTCAGTGACAGAGAAATCTATCTTTTAGTGTACCCCACATTGTATCAGGTTTTTAGATAGAAGAGGTAAGCTTTTGTTTTTAATTTATTGGTTATTTGCATTAACTTAATTATTACCTGATCTCACATTTTTCCCTGTCCCTCATAACCTTTCTATTGATGTGTTGTTTGAGAGCAAATTATGAAAGATGAGTAGAAAATGAAGAATACAGAATTCTTTATAGAGGAGATATGGAACTCGTGAGTGTGAATGAAGATCCAAAACCTAGAACTCCACTTCTTTTGATAGATTACCTATCCACATTTGATTTTGTAGAATCTGATATTCAGTGGATGAGTTTCAGAATTTTATTATCTGTCTCCTGTCAAAGGATTTTTTTATGTACTAATGGTATAAAGAAAGAGATTTTAGTCAAGTGAAGAATATAGAGAAGATGGCCTTGGACCTGAACTGTAAGGTTCAAGTCAGGGCCAGCTTATTTCAAGGGCATATGGTGAGTGCGGTGAAAGTAGGAGTGTACTGATTAATGATGATC
Organism: Panulirus inflatus; assembly: GCA_032361765.1. Lineage (NCBI taxonomy): Eukaryota > Metazoa > Arthropoda > Malacostraca > Decapoda > Palinuridae > Panulirus > Panulirus inflatus. Next base: position 14,504 of record JAUUDY010018927.1, read on the forward strand.
ATGATTATGATAATGATAGTTGCAATAGTGATATTTTGACTGTACGTACATGATAATGGTAATAGAAATAACAGTCATGATAACTGTAAAAAGAATGGTTTAAATGATCATATAATATTTTATACATCAGTTGATTTGGGATTTGTGTGTGGGTGGATGTATCTTTTGCTAGATTGAATGTTTTTGCTAGATCATATTCAAAATAAGAAGAGACTGACAAGAGAGCTGATATTTATATGAGCAAGGTGTGTGAGATTACGGCAGCTGTTCATATAATTGATGATACATCTGAAGGTGAGATAAAGAGAAAGTGTGCTTTTTGGGATTGATTGTCAGCAACTTATATATAGCTGATGCAGAAGTGTAGCCAGTAACCATGGCTAGGAAGGGAAAACTTGACATCTACTGCAGCACCTGGCTAATTATGTCACTGCTTTGGCTGGTTGTAGAAGGTGAAACACATACAATTATCAGCAAGAATTTGAGCAGAAAAGTTGGGGCTGTTTCATGAAAAGCACATTTGGTTTATACAGTAGGTTTATGTTGTAGTAATTCCAAAATCCTTTGTTTTTCAGGCCTGAAATAGGTGAGATCCAAATTGCCTACAAATTTGCCAGAGGTCCATACAGAGAATCAGGAATGTTATTCACAGAAGTCCATACACTTCTTCCTGAGTATCGTACTCTTGGGGTGTACTATGATGATCCCAAGACAGTAAGTCTTTATTATGTTATTTCTAAATAATTACCATTTGTTTGTTATGGGGTTAGATTTGTACACTCATGTTGCCCCATCTCATAGATTTGTATATGTACATGTCGTTTCTGTTATGTGTACACATGCACACACACATCCCATCCTAAGTCAGTTATGTGTGTACGTTATTGTGTTTTGATGTAGTTATTTTACTTTTGTTTTTGTGCCATTGTTGAGTTTGTTTTTTAATTACAGACAAGTTATGTTGGCATTTGAGAGAGCACTTGGTTGATAAGGGATCAAATTACCATCCCTTTTCTAAAATACAGTTTATCCTTGAAGATGCATCTTCTTCAACCACATTGATAGTTATGAGGCTGACGAATGGTGGTGGTACTAACTCATTGGTGCACTGTGCTTTTTTAAGACTGGGCAGATTGCAATATGATTTTTGGTGTTGGTTTTTGTGAACAAACATTTGCTAGGTATGTTTAAAGGAATAGTGGTTCCAACAATGTTATATGGTTGTGAGGCATGGGCTATAGATA